>CAUJNA010001002.1:582382-609882 GCA_963377175.1 Effrenium voratum | reverse complement strand
CATGTTTTGAGGGTCATGGAGAGTCTAGTCTAGGTAATTACTTGTTGGACCTTCAGAATCTTAGGAGCCCGGAAGGAACCGACTTACGCCTCAGTTTCCGCCTTGCCTACTAGCCGTGAGGAAAAAGGCCTCCGATCGCGCGGGGTGTCACGACACTCGATCAAAACAACCCCCCCGAACACCCGCTTTTGGTTTCTTTTTTTTGGGGGGTTTCCCCATGGTCTCCGCCTCTTTCGGAACCCAGAACACTGTGGTTTCTATGTGTGTGTGTGTGTGTGTGTTGGTATTTGCTGTCCGCCATGGTCCATGTGAGAAAACCGTGGGGTTCAGTCAAGTTCAGCCCCATCTCCTGACATTGTTGCTCTTGCATCAAGGCCCACCAGACTTGGACCCCCTGCAAACAGTGTTGGGTTGCTAGTTGCAAGAAACGATTAATGAAACTCGAACACGGGCCAGTTTAAGTTTGACAATGGTTGGTTGGCCTGGTGCCGAACGTGTTTGGTTCTTGGACGCAACCCCAACCTCCAAACCATCCAAAACGCCGTACATTTGCTTTGGGGAATCAGGTTGGGCCATCCTTTCAAACATGTTCAACATATTGAAGCAACCACCTTTGGTTTCCACAGTGGGACCCAGTCACGACTATACACTATAGACAACCCTTTTTGCTTGCCTAAAATATGGGAAAACATAATCACTAGGTTCCCTTCGACACAGAAGGGCCCGCGTTTTAAACCAATTTTGCAACCAAACCGCACCTCCAGTGGATTTATGTGGGGATAAGGACATCCCCCTTTTTGGTAGTTCCGCCACATTGCTCAAGCCCCCCCCCCCAATTGCAGTGAGTGGAGCCCACATCCCGGGCGAAGCCAAAGCAGGGGCAAAGCATGAATTAAATCCAAGAGGCAGGAGCATGTCCCTTTTTGGTAAATGATGTCCCTTTTTGGTAGTTGATGTTGAAGGCGTTCCTCCCTCCCCAAAAAAGGGCGCTAGTCTGGGTTCAGGGGGGGCCAGACAGGGTCCGATTGCACAGGACCCCTTTAGCTGTAGCATCCCGTTTCGGAACCCTATTGGGAACCTCCAAAGGGTGGCGATGGTTTCAATGGACACCAGCCTAGAGTCTCCGCGACCCTTAAAACATGAGGTCATTGCCCAAAAGAAAGATCCGGGTCAAATGGCCAACCATTTCTTAAGGGTCAGAAGTGGAGTCTAGCACTAAATGGATCAACTTGTGACTTCCCTAGCTTGGACCTCATGATTTGAGGCCCCAAAGTAAAGGACCCCCAAAGGGGCCAACTCATATTTAGGGCTCCAAGGCTTGGTTGGACATTTCCTTTGCTGATCTCCAGGGGACCAACCGACCACCCCGCCCTCCCTTTTTACAGGGGGAGCATTCCCGAAGACATCGCAGTTGGATACACCCGCGCGATCAACCGCAAGCCTTGCTATCCGATCCTTTCCTGGGCGCCCCCTTGGACCTCATTCTTTGAGGGCCTTTCAACTTGGGCCAAAGGCCAACTCATTTAGCATCCTTTTAGCATCCTCTTACAAGGGATTGGACCTGTCCTAGGTGACACATATCCGACTCAACTCGACTCCACTCGACTCGACTCGACTCGACTCAGCCGCCCGAAGCAGATCACGGCGTCCCAGACGTTCTCCGCGAAGACGTAGCCCTCCATGGACTCCACCGGGTGATCCGTGCTCTGGCGCTTGTCTGCACGAACCTCACAGCGAGCGCCACCGGCCTGTCCATGGCTTTGCCCCCCTGCCTGGATTTTATTCATGCTTTGCCCCTGCCCTCAGTGGGAAGGCCTGATGTTTGGCTTCGGCCGGGATGTGGGCTCCACTCACTCCAATTGGGGGGGGGGGCCTGGGAAGGCTTCCAGGAAGCCAACCTTGAAGCCCAAAGGAGAAGGTCTGGGGTCGGGCTAGGGCTCAGCAAGCGAAACCCCAACAAAAATCCAACGGACTTGTTGGGGTCCTAACAAAAGAAAATGACAAGCCTGGCGGTGATTCGTTCGCTCTGCACGATCCAAAGGACGATTGTATCCTCAGGAGCCCCTTGGACCTCCGTATCTGTTTGGGGGTCAAAGGCCCTCATATTTAGGGTCCAAGAACCTCCTAGGGAAGGCAAACCCCAGACTTTCGACAACCTAGCAGTCAACCGAATGCCCAGTTCATTCGCTGGTGCGATTTCTGGAGCATCTCCTTGGTGTGACACCCGTCATGATCCTGAGGCCCGGGACCTGATCCTGGACCCCTGTCGCTCGCATTTCTAGGGGTTTGGAAATCCTCGTGCCCACTGAAGTGGGGAGCTACGGCCCAGATCCCGACTTGCTTTTAGGTGAGGTTCCAGTATGTTTTTCTTTCTTTTTCTGTTTTTTTTTTGGGGGGGGGTGAGGTTCCAGCTGTTTCTTTTCCGGTTTTTTCTTCTCGGGGAAATAGATGGCCCTGGTAGATAATTCAAGCACGGTTAAAGCCATTGCCTCAAGTCCCCGTGATGTGAATTGCAATTCTTAGCGACCTTTCAGCTAAGTCAAAAACGACACTTTGGACTCTGGAGGTGTTTGCCATATACAACCAGGCGTTTAAATATATTGCAACTAAGAACCGGTTTGCTTGGAGTAGGGTCACAGTAGGGTAGTGTCAACATAGAATCAATCTGGAGGACAATAATCATGTGAGGAGCCCCTCGTAAATCCCCCAGAACAAACGATGGGCCACCTTCGATTGGCAAGGTCCGGAATAATTTGATGTTGACACTTGCCATTTGTCCCTGCATCCAGCAATTTGTCTTAACTATTCACGTTCTCCCCGTACCCTGCACAACACGCAGGGGGTATTTCTCACTTAAGACTTACCAAAAGGACCTGAACATCAAACATCTCTACTCTTGGTATGGTAGCAAAAACTTTGACTTTTGCAGACCCCCAGCAAAAAAAAATGCAGAACCAAAAAACCAAAAACCCGAAAAACATGCCAAGAACAGTGAAGCAAAGGTTCTCCTTGTGTGACATTGATCAATGGACCAAACCGGGAAAGCCAAAGGGTCAGCTCAGGTCGCTTCTGTGGCGGGAAATCATCAGGAAAACCGGGTCAAACGGCCATTTTGGGGTGCCAAAACTCCACGACGTCACCATCAAATCTTCCATTTGGTTAAGACCCCTGGAAAAATAACATACCTAGAAAATCGAAATGCCACGAAATACTAGCCTTTTTTTCCGAAAAAAAAGGTATCATTTGTCCATTGCCGGCCAATTTTTAGCCTTTCGGCCATTCTTCAACTGGCAGTTTAAGCAGGATGATGGCGTTGCTTTTTTGGCGGCTTGTGTCATCCGACTTTGCGCAATTCTGGCGAAACTTCCCGCAATTCCGGCGAATCTTCCCACAATTCCGGCGAAACTTTCTGAATAGGCAACTTAAGTCCATTCCGGCGGCTACGCGAGTATTATTCTCCTTGAGCCTCAGCGTTCTAATTCCGGCTGTGTTTGCTGATTCCGGCAAATTTCTGTGCCTGCGGCTGAAATTTGATGCATTTCAGATTCCCAGTAGTGAAATCGATTCCCTTCAAAAAACCAAAAGGGGGAAAATCAAAACATATTCATTTCAGCAAATGGAAAGACATCGCTCCAAAGCTCGGCTCGGCTCGGTTTTTTTTTGGGGCCAGCCGAGTCAGGGGCCAGATCGCTCTCCTCGGAGCTGGAGCCGCCGGAGCCCTCGGACATCGTGTCCGGGAAGGTGACTTTGCGCTGCTCCGCGCGCGCGGCGCCCGGCGTGGGCGTGCCGCGCGCTGGGCCGGGTGGGCGGGGAAAGGCGCGGCTTTGGGCCGGGGGGGGTGGGGAAGGTGAAAGGGGGAAAGCGGCGCGTTTTGTTTGGTTGTTCGGGGAATTAGAGGGGTTTCCCTGCCTGGTAGATGATGAAACCACCAGGTAAAGCAGGAATCGCCCTCGATTTTTCGACCAAAACAACCAAAAGGGACACCTATGTTAGGGGGGAAAGCGGTCGGGTGGGGGGTTAGCCCGCAAGAAAGCGGAAGGAAGGGTGGCTCTGGTTTGAGACACACCCAGACATGACCCAGTCCAGGGTGTTGGGAATGAACCTATAGTGATACCCTTACAAAATAATTCCCTGCTGAAAATCAGTAAGATGAGGTATATATGCTTGTCAAGGCAAAGATAGCTTTGCCCCATATATCCGATCGGCAGCATAGAAATCAAAAAAAACTGGGTTGATATTGTGGATGGACAATCCTGCACCAGCTAAGAAATCCTAAAATGATGATTCCCTGCAAATACCAACAAACCATGGTTCCTCATGGTTTCTAAGTGGTGCGATTTCTGGATTTCGCAACCATCCACAGTAGGTTTAGGGAAAACGAAACGAAACCAACCCATAAAACCCATGTATGTGCGTGCCCTGATGTGTTGAGCCCCCAAACTGGGTCCGGGATTCCTTGTGGCCGCCCAAAATGGACACCTAGACGCTCCGAATCTGACCCTTAAAAAAAATGGTGGTCATGTTTGAAGGGTCATGGAGACTCCAAGTGGTCAGACTGCCCAAAAGAAAGATTCGGGTCCAATGACCCCCTTTTTCTAGGGGTCACGGAGACTCCAGGTATCCTTGAAAAAAAGGCCAGGGGTTGATCCTCAGGATTTTCCGGTAAACCCAGTAGTTTGATCTAAACAGTGTTGGCCTTCCGAGTCTGAGGAACCCTAGCTTTGCCCAAGCGGCTTTTACTGCTTGGGCATCCTGGCTTGCCGCTGTGTTTTGGCTTCACATTCCCCAAGTGAGGGAGGGAGGCTGTTGGGTCCGGTCTCGAATTGGGGGGGTTGCGGGTTTGGCGTTAAAACTGCTCAGCTTGGTTTGGGCACTTACCCAGCGAAAGAAGCCACCTGGAGTCTGCTTCTGACCCCTTAAAAATGGTTCCCCAGGAGCCCAAGACCCTAAAGGGCCCAAAGACCACCTCTCCGACCTCAAATAAGGAGGTCCAGGGGGCTCCTAGGGGTTGGTCATTCCCCAAAATCATGGGGTCATGATCACGTTTTTAAAGGGTCACGGAGACTCCAGGGATTCAAACCTTCAAACCTTCAAACCACGAATCCAACCAGTCGTGCCACTTGCTAAAATCAACTTGCTGGTGCGACAGGGGAATGACCTTCCGGGTATTGGCAATGAACCTTTTCGGGATTCCCGAATAAAGGAAACCAAATGGAATGGGTGTTTTATTGTTTCTCTTGGGGTCATTCCATTTCTCTTTCCGGGCTGAGCAACTAAATTAATGAGTTTTTCTCCAACTTGATTTGGATTTGAACCCTGGTTTTTGGACCCTGGTTTCGTAGAGACATGGATAAGAACGTTTTTCGCATAGCGACGCCTGTCACTCCTGTCTCCACCTCGTTGAGACGTTGTAAGACCTGCCAGGGAAGAAACTAGAACGACGCAAGGCAGCCGGCGCTTCCGATCCTGGTCTCCATTGAAAACTTTAACCCAAACGAAGGACCTTCAGAAACACCTGGACTCTCCTTCTGATCCTTAAACAATGGTTGGTCATTGCCCAAAAGAAAGATTCGGGTCAAATGGGCCCTTTTTCTAGGCGTCACGGAGACTCTTGGCACACTGATTTGGGTCTATCTTTTTTAAGTATCCAAAAAATAATAATATCCGAATGTGTGGTTCGCTTTCCCTCTGGTTTCCCCTCAAAAAGAAGCCCAAACAATGGCCCTCAACACCCAGGTCTCTTACTTGCCAGGTCAGTTGGGGAAGGTGCCAAACTGGGACCCCCTCTGAAATTGGTCGCTTCCTGTTGGCTGCCCAAAGGGGATTCCCCCAAAAAGGGCACAGGCGTGCATGTTGCCTCATAAACAAAATCCGTTGGAGCAGTTCACTTGCAAACCCACGTCCCGTGCGTTTCAAGCGGGGAACAATTCAAACATAAACAGCGGGAGGTTTGATCATGGGCGTGTATGTATGTATGCATGTATGTATGTATGGATGGATGGATGGATGGATGCATGCATGCATGCATGCATGCATGCATGGATGGATGTATGTATGTATGTATGTATGTATGTCTGCCTATGTATGTCTATGTATGTCTATGTATGTCTATGTATGTCTATGTATGTTTATGTATGTCTATGTATGTCTATGTATGTCTCTGTATGTCTATGTATGTCTATGCATGTCTATGTGGGTATGTGTTTTTTTGACGTGGCCGTGCCGGGAAATTGGTATAAGGGGTATGAATCGCAGGTATGGTTCGGGGTCTGGCTCGCGGGTATGATTCGGGGTATGGCTCGCGCGCCTCTGAACTCTAACTCTTGCTTTGTGGCTTTGGACACTGCAAAGCTCCCGTGCGCTGGCAACTGGATAGCCGTGAGAATTTGGACCGCTTAGTTGCTACAAGCCAGCCTGGGGCGCTTGTGAGTGGCCTGAACTAGACAGGTGCCACTCTGCGTGAGTGGGTTAGCGAAAGCTGCTGCGCTAGGTGAAAGGCGCAGAGCCACTGCCTGAGGCGAACGTCATTGCCACTTCCACTTGGAGTTCAAGCGACCCGCGTGCTCACAGACCCATGCAAGCGTTGCTTAAGGGGAAGCGCCCCCAGTCAGGCCTGCCACCCGCACCAGTCACGAACCAGCGTAAGGGCAAGACAGCGTGACATCCTCAAACGGCAGCCGCGCAGAGGCTAGTGGGCCTCTTACAGGTGGTGTACCGTGTCGCGCTTGATACATCGCAGTAAGCCTTTCGAACCCACCTTCTGGCGAACTTCCGCGAAAAGAGCCGCGAGCTGGTTCCTGCAGTGCTTCTCTTTGAGTTTTGTGTCTTCTGAGGATTTGAGCGGCATAGCTTCGCTAGTACTGCCCAGAGCGCAAGAGGCTCTTGGCTGCAAATGGCAGCAGAAGGGTATGAATCGGGGTATGAATCGGGTATGAATCGGGGGTATGAATCGGGGGACAGATTTTGTTCGACCGGAAAGACACCAAGAGTACCCCAGGAGCACAAAGACAGCTTGTGTTTCACTGCGACAGTGGCCCAGGACAGACAGCTGTTTCCACCGCGTCGGACAGACTGCAGGAAGCAAGCTCCAAGTTTCAAGCTCAGCAGCGGCACCCCCCGCCACAGCGCCCTGCAAGTCCCAGAGTCTTACGTCAAGCTGCACCCCCCCGCCGCAGCACCACGGATGCTACAGACAACTCTAGTACCAGGACATCCGCAGGATTGCTCTATAACTCCATCCATTGGCACTTTCCATTGAAAATAGCAAGCCAAGACCGAGGTGGTTAACCGAGTGTCAAGGAACACCACTTGAGCCAAAATGGCCCCCCACGAGTAACCAGTGAGTGTGTGAGTGGACATGTCAACTGTACTTGGCCCCATGACATCAGAGCCCAAGCATGCAAGCATCGCAGACTCAAGAAGAGATCCAGGAACCACAAGTGAACCAGGTATTACGTCGGAGTCCCTACCCCCTGGCATCGGTCCACATGCCAAGCTCTCTAACACTGTTTCTTGACAAGACCCCCTTCTTCACTTGAAGTTAAACCCCCTATAGCTTCCAGCTATCCATGGATCACATGCAAATGCCACAGTTCTTGCATGTTCTTTTTGTGTGTTTTTTAAGGGGTATGACTCGGGGTATGGCTCGGGGGTATGGTTCGGGGTATGATTCGGGGGTATGGCTCGCCCAAGCCCCACCTCCGACGAAGACTAAAGAACTGACACGGTAAAAAAACACAGACCCATGTATGTCTATGTATGTATGTATGCATGTATGAATGTATGCATGCATGTATGTATGTATGTATGTATGTATGTATGTATGTATGTATGTATGTATGTATGTATGTATGTTTGTGTTTCCGCTGCAGACAACCTAGTTGCTATAATTGTTTAGATGGCCATGAACAAAAATCGGGCACCTTTTTTTGCGGCAGTGGATTTGAAGGAACCACCCCTCAAACCAATAGGGACACAAGGACACGACTGGGTGTCTGGCTCAAAGTACTCCGGGGAATGCAGACTACGTAACAACCTTTAAGGGCACCCTTTTTGCTGTAGTCTATTTTGGAAGCTCCCGAACGGACACCGAAATGGAAGACTTGGTGACCCATCTACCAAAGCCAATTGGGGGAGCTTCCGGCTGTCGGTCCGAGGGAGTGTACTTGAAAACTGCGCACGCCTCGCAAGCCACTCGAAAAGTTTTGTACTTGCGGGTCAAATACGGAAACTACCGATAAACCAACTAAAACCAACAAAACAAGCTAAAGACGACTAAACCCAAAACAACTAAAATCCTAAGGAACCGGACCGCCAAGTGGAGGTTCAGGGCTTCCAGCTCATTCCCCGCGCCTGGGCGTTTGAAGCCGCCAACTCCTTCACTTGTCTCTCCTTGGCTGGAAGAAGAGGACCCCAGCAAAAAAAACAGCAAAAAAGCAAAGTTCGTGGAAAACCAAGGGACCCCCAAAAAAAGAGAAGAACAAAAAAACACAACGAAGACGGGGGAGCTAATTCTGCGGAAGTCTCCAGCTCCGCGAGTCGCGTGTCCAGTGGCATCGGCATGGCGTGCATCGAACCCGAACCGGCGCGAGCGCTTGCTGAGGCCAGCGTCTGCGAAGCCCAGCGAAAGGGCGGGCTGAGGCACGTGCATGTGTATCTATAGACAGCTGCTCAAAAAGGGGAATCGGGTCATTGCGCCCAAGAGAAAAAGTTGACCCAATTGCCCTCATTTGCAATGATGGAACGCTGGGATCGCTCAGAGAGACGTTGAATTCCGGTGGCATTGGAACGCGATCACCCCATTTTTGATCAATAAAGTGGATAGCAAAAAGTCTGATGCTTGGTAATATGAGCTCTAAATTGCTCGATCCAGGCGGCGGCATCTATCAAGTCCAGACCTTTGCTCTAGGGCAAGAATCCTACCACTTGCGCTTTCACCTGCAAGCACTTTCGGATCTTTGAAAGTGCTGAATCTACAGGAAACACATTGTTTGTTGTTCTTTGCAGGGGAATGGAATCATTCCAGGGTTTTTGAAGGGTGGTGCGATTTCTGGATTTCGCAACCATCCACTGCATTCCTCCCAACAGGGCCCAGAAATCCCAATAGGAACTACTAGCGACCTATCAGGCATATTTGGGGCCAACAAGGTTCCATTGGTCCAGCCTGTTTTTTGGGGTCTCCCCTTTGGGGTGCCCCAACAACCATGAAGATACTTAGACGGTCCGCAACAAATCGCAAAGGTGGTTGGTAACTATGGCTATGACCCACCAAAGTCAAGTGTTCAAAGCCAGGGTTACAAGTCCCTGCTCAGTGGGTTATAACCAGGGTTGACAACCTTTTGCTAACTGCTTGACAATCTACGAAGGCATTCGTGCCAAATGGGCAACCATCCACAACAAAAGTTCCTGAACCCACAGGATGGTTCCCTGCAATCAAATGGTCTGAGATCAAATTGCCAAGTGTTTTGGAATGGATGCATCCACCAAAGCTGTGGTTGTAAGTCAAAGTCCCCGTGTGGGTTTTAGAATATCACTTGGTGATTCCTCCCAATCCACCGATCCCCTTTTGGCCCGCCCAAAAGAGGCCATCGCAAACGAGGCTCCGCTTGGATTTGTCTCTTTTAAGAGGTCTTCGGGTTTGAGGTGCAAAATGGTTTCGGGTTCCCTTTTGGCTTCCTTTCAAACATAGCAACACGGGTAACCTCAAAAGCCAGACCGATTTCGGCCATCACATCGTGTGGATGTTGGCCAAGGGCATCGAACACAAGGTGAAACAAGCAGGTGGCATCCCTCCACACTAGGCTGGTTTGTCCTCAGATCCCGTGCTAAAAGTTTAAGTTGTAGGTTAAATTTAAATGGAAACCCCAACTAAACCCTATAAAAACCTAAGGGGACGGCTGGGAACCGCCCTAAGTAGGGTTGCCCTAAAATGTGTGGCGCTTTCTTGGCTTCCCTGACAAACCGCTCAACTGGCTACCTCACATGGCAGGTTCGTACTTTTTCTTGACACCCAAAGGCTCCTGGGCCTTTCAATGGAAGACCCGACCCCCCCAAAACGACACCCCAGAGGTGTTGGGGGGTCTCAAAACCTGGCTCTTTGAGGGCCCTAAGTACATCGAATTGGAGCTTCTGGGCACACAAGTTGGTCTTGTTGCGGGGTCCAAGCACTCCATATCTCGGTTGCTTTCTGCTCCCCTGCTAAAAGTTTAATTGTTCGCGGTTTAATGGAAAACCCATTAATTGGCAAAACGTTTAAATCCTAACAGCCAAGCAAAATGCGCCAAAGATATTGACGGGTGTGGGCTCGGCTCAAGTTGAATTGCCTGCAATTTCCCCCGAACTCCGAGGTGTTTCTCAAATTGGGGGATTTTCTCCAGGTGGTTTCCTTCTTGGTCTGTTGAAACTCCATCCAAACAAAAACCCCGCTTTCTTTTGAGCCGCATCCATCTGAGTATTGGAGCCCCTTGGAACCTGCAGCTGTTTGCTCATTCCGATTGGATTTCGGGAGGCTCGGAGTCGTAAGCCTCAACAACATTTCAGGTGTGCCGTTGTTTCGGGGAACCCCTCTTTGGCTGGTTTCAAGAGGAAACCAGAAGGGAAGCCACCAATTTGGACTAGTTTAAGACACCCCGAAATGGTCATTTTGGGGCCTTTGGGGTCCCCCATTTAAACTAAGGTAAAAATAATACCCAAAAACACACACACACACTGTGATTTCATTTGCCTGCATTACCTACCATAGTGGTCAGTGGGAACTGCCACATTGATCTTTGAAGAGCCTCCTTCCATGTGCTTAAGACCCCTGGGAAAAACATATGTCCAGTAGTGAAATCGATTCCCTTTAAAACCAACAGGGTCCAAACACATATTCTTCAGCAAATGGACGCCTCCGAGAAAAAAACACAAACAAGTCGGCGGCATGAGGCACCTCGAGGGGCATCAGGGGGCGATCGTTCACGTGGAAGTCCCGCATGGACACGGAGGAGAACTCGTCCTAAAAGCACATGGCCTCCAAAGGGGTCCAAGAAGTACCTCCTTAGAAGGTACTTGGACCTTATGGGGAAGGAAACCATTCCGCTTGAAGTGTTGCGTCGGGGAATCACATGGCCATGGGGCATAACTTCCTTGGAAGGTAGCAAGGGAGCCTCTGTGTCAGCCGCGAGGTTGCACGAGTTGGGTCGCGAAAGGTCGTTGGACATGAAGCTGGGTGTAGGAAAGCGTCATATGCTCGTCTCTTTTAGCCAATGAAACCGCGAGACTTGGGGTTGGTTTTAAGGGAAACGAAAAGGAGACCACTGATTTTGGGGGGTCCAAGCTCAAACAAGGACAGACCCACTGTTGGTCCTTTTGGGGCGATTTGGTCACCCTGGATTTCCCAGTCGACTGAGTTGGAGGCCCGCTTTCCATGAAAAAACAGCTGACATCCCGCTGCCTGCCGCTTCTGCGGGCGGTTTTATGGTTGTGTTTGGGATACCCGGACCCTCAAACTGCCCTTAAACATGGGTTAATGCTACCCAAAATTATTGGCAATATCCAATTTTTAACAGTAGTTTGAGGGTTCAGTCCTTTTTCAGATGCATGGTCTGAAGGGAAACCAAAGTTGCATGAGTCTGAACACTTTGAGGGACCCGAAACTTTCACTCAAGGTTCATAAGCCGAGAAGCTCTAAGGCTTGGGTGGAAGGCGTAACGGTGAGGACAGTCCCATGAGCGTGGCCAAACAAAAGTCTGAGCTTTTTCTCAGTTGTTCAGTGACCCTGGAAAAAAATGGAACCCTTTTTTGGGGAAGACCATTTTGAGTGGGGGCAGTCACCCAAAAAAAACGGAAAAATGGGTGCCACTGAAGAACTGAGAAACTGGTCTTCCCCGTCAAGGAGCTCAAGTGAGCGTGATTTTTCCATGAGAAGGGTAGGAGAAATGCTGCGGGACTTCCGATTCTCAAACCCCAAAAGGGATGGGGATTTTTTGTTGGACTCTATTTTGGAGGAGGAGTTGGTGGCCTTTTTTGGGCATGTCTCTTTTTTGGAGTTGGTATGGGGCTGCCCCTGAATTGCAACATGTTTGCTGGCCACATTCTACCGGTATCAAAGCCAACGCTCGAAAGAATGACCAGTCCCCTCCCTGGATCCGAAATATGAGTTGGCCTCTGACCTGCCAAAAGGGCCTCAACTAATGAGGTGCACGGGGCTCCTATAGGGACCCAGAAAAAAACAAGTGATCACCTTTTGGGAGCATGACTGAATATGGTTGAACCCAACATGGGGGGGGGGGAAACCAACAGGTCAGATTAGAGCCGGTCGACTCGCTTTGAACAACTGCCTGGAGTCTCCTTCTGACCCTTCAAAATGGTTGGTCATGTCCCAAAAGAAAAAGATTCGGGTCATGACCAACCATTTTGTAAATGGTCATGGGGTACCTTCCATTTCCAGTCTTTCCAGGGATCTTCTTCTAGGAAACCGTCAGAAACCCAGGGAAAACGGCGATCGGTTCTTGAAAAGAACGGTGGTGGAACAGAATGGGGAATCAAGCCGCAGAACAACTACCTAGACTCTCCATGACCCTTCAAAAATGGTTGCTCATTACCCAAAAGAAAGATATGGGTCATGACCGTCCCCATTTTTAAAGGGTTAGAGTCGGAGATTTCAGGTATGCTTTGGTTCGCAGGGGAGGGCCATCCGGAGCCTTGGGGTCGTCTCTCCGTCCGTCTCTCCGCTTCTCTCTCGCGATTGAGCGCTCGCCCGAGCGCCTCCACGCGGCCGCCCCGCACCGCCCAACTCCGGGCGCGGCCCGTGTCGCCTCCGACGTTCAGCGAGCGACGCGCGGCTGACCCCAGGAAACTATATACGAGCAGTGCCGAGTGGCTTGGCCCAGAAAAACGGGATGAACTTTTGGTTTACCAGCAGAATGGCCTTCCCAAACGAAAAAGAACGCCGGAAACTTGGGGAGCTAGAGCAACCCAATGAACAAAAAGCATGGGACACATAGGGGATATTGCCAATGCCAAACTAACAAGGGAAAGCACCACACTAATCTCCTCCCCCAATTAATGAATGACCCCCATTAATAATAAATGCAAATCCGGGGCCCGAGACCAGATTTCCACTCCGCACAATTGATTTTTAATTGCGCCAATACTAAACCAATACTAAAGTCTTGGAATCCTTATTAGGGGGCACTTTTAACAAGCTTCCAGCCCCACTTTTAAGCTGCGACTGTCTCTCCCCCATACATGCTGGCTAACCTGCCTGGCTGCCAACAAACAACCAGTAAACTGAAAAACAAATAGAATGATACATGAAATTTCCTTATTAAACCGCTTACTCGCGGACCTTACAATTCAATCCATTTCCTCCAAATCCTATGCGAACCCTCACATTGTTGGAAAAGCAAAAAAACCAACCCCGAAAACCCCAATTAAAAAAAAATCTATTTTTGGGAGGATTTATTTATAATAGGGGGGGGGGGGCGTATTTATTAATAGGGGGAAGACATTAATTCCAAGGGGAAGGGGAACCTAGGGACCTTCGCACTTTCCGCCTCCTGAACCTCACCAGTGGAAATCCACGAGCGTCCATACGCCAAACGGGGCATCCAAACCACGTCGCCCTGGTCCAAATGTTTGGCTGGCAGATGTTTGGAGTTATTAGCAGTTGAACAACAACAAGAACAACGGCAACGTAATGCTAATAATAATGGTCAATCAAGCAATGTGTCCGTTTCCCTGGTGTTGTACGTAAGTACCCAAGGGTTTCAATCCCGATGTAATCTTCAGAAGGAAATGGTTGGTTCCCTAATGTTACCTAGTATAGGGATAGCTGGGATCCATCTATTTCTGTAGCAATTTAGGATTTTTCCCCAACAGCTGGAAGCTTCGGGCCCTTTGCCCAAATGAGCGCTGGGGTCGCTTGGGGCAGCTTACAGGGAGGGTTCAGAATAAGGGTTATATAGAGGGTTCTGGGGGCTGTTGGGCATATCACCTGGCTGTTTTTTCCAAAAGGGGGCCCGACTAACAGTGAATCGATCCCCTTCCGTTTCAACACTCCTGCTGGTGACGGTCTCCTTCTCACTTGTCAACAATGCCTTACTGTGGACGAAACTCATTTCGCACCACCTGAGAAAAAATATGGAATGATTCGATTCCACAACGTAAATACCAACAGACATGTGGCTCAAAATTAAACAGGATGTGGAAACCGCAGGTTTTGGTCCATATTTGCACTGACCAGCGTTCCATTGTGGTACCGGATTTTTGAGCCGCAGCTATGGCTTTCCATGGATTCATTTCGTGGACCACGAATCGGGGGACACTTTCCTGGCGCCCGATTCGAGGGCCTTTCACGACCGCGAGACCGCGGTAAGCGATGGGACGCGATTAGCTTTGCCACGTCCAAACTTCGACTGAGGACCCGAAACCAACGAGCAGATCCCTTTGGAGGGCACAGCCGCCGATTTCGTCGCCTTTGATATCATGTCCGGTCTCAACCACTAGGTCCTCCAGTAGAGAGGTTAAAATAAGGGTACCAACTTTATTCTGGTAGGGGAGCCCTCCCCCCGAAAAAAGACACTAAAAGGGCACTGGGGGAGCTAGAACAAATTAGATCTTCCTAGAACCCCTAAAAAACGAAATCATGACCCTTTTATTTTACGCCATGACCAAACATTTTTGAAGGGTCATGGAGAGTCTAGGTACAGTGTACCCCCTACTCCAAATACCTTTTTGTTTAAAGGTATGATGTCGACCCTCTACTAAGAAAGAAGGTATTTACCATGGAAACCCACATTGTTTTTAACAAAATACCCTAGAGAAAGTGGGTAATTGGAGTGGGTACATTCCCAAAACCTGGCTGAGACTTGAAGCAAGCCAAACTCCCAAAGTCCATGTTGCCACGATTTACAAGTACCCGGTACAGCTGGCTGTTTAGCTTGCTTGCTGGGGAGCGCTAAATGCGTCCGCATCAGGGAGAGCCCTTGGGAGCACATCTGGGTTGCTCATGCCTGGGACAGGAGGCTCAGGATCCTTGCGGGCTAATCGGTGGGAGTTTGAACCCGTGCCTAGACTCTCCATGATCCTATAAAAATGGGCCCATTTGACCCCTTTCTTTTGGGTCATGACCAACCATTTTTAAGGGTCAGATTCGGAGACTCCAGGTGCTTCTGTTGGAAGGTAAGTTTGCAAAGCTTCCAGAACCCAGAGGCTCCCGATTGATTTAGGCCTTCAAACAACCAGGTTTTGAGACCCCGAACTGCCTCCGGTGCTTCTTTTGGAAGGTCAATTTGCAAAGCTTCCCCCTCAGCGAGAGCCAAGTTGGAAGCTGACTCTCTCCAGCCTGTCTCTGCTTTGGCGCTCTTCAAGGCTTCCAAGCCCTCAGCCATCTCCACAGGAAACTCCAAATCCCAGACCCAGTGGCCCGTGGAAAAATAAGGGTACTCTTTTTGTTGGTGTTTGGTTTCAAAGGGAAACCCCATCCAAAACAAAATAGAAAAAAGGGAAATGCCCCACTGGACGTCTAGACTCTCCAGGACCCTTTAAAAATGGTTGGTCATGATCCCATTGTGGGTAATGACCAACCATTTTTAAGGGGTCAGAAGGAGAATCCAGGTAGCTGGTTTCAAAGGGAAACTCCGTCCAAAACAAAATGGAAAAAGGGGGATGTCTGTGGGAGAATCCAAATTAAAACTTGTCAAGAACACAGGGCCCCATTGGCTGGTCAATATTCCTTTCAGCCCCCCAAATGACTATGGGGAACTTGTCCCACTGAGTGGCTCAAATATTGTCTGTTTAGTTGTTTTCCAACCAATGGTGTGCCCGCCGATCACAACAAGTGCCAACTACTGCTACCAATTATGTTGTTGGGAGACCCTCAAACTTGTCAAGACACACTGCGGTTGAGACACGCTAGTGCAAACAGTTGAGACAAGCCAGACCTTTTGCAAGATAGCATGTGCCGTTGCAGCCCCTACGGCGGATGGACAAAATCCTGCACCAGTTGGGGTGGATGAAGCCCGAGAAACCTCTGCGAATTGTGGGCTACACCATGGGGCTTACCACATTCTAAGTGGTGCGAAATGGATTTTGTCCATCCACAGTATCATTTCGAGTGGTGCTGAAGGCAGCGCTCCTGAAGATCGGGTAACTCCTGTGAGTGTCAGGAACCCCTTACTTTTTGCCTTGGAGTAGTTGGGGTTCAGCTACCAGAAAGGACGAGTCACTCAAGGACTCAAGGTTGATCTACAATTTCACATGCAGCAGCAGATCGGGAGCTGGCAAACTCCCGTTCTCATTCAAAGCTACCTGGAGTCTCCATGACCCTTTAAAAATGGGTCCATGACCCCATTATTTTGTGTAATGACCCCCTTTTTTTAAGGGTCATGGAGACTCCAGGTAGATTTACTGCAAGTGGGTACAAAAGCAGTTCATCTGGCAGCAAACATCTTCTTGATTACGTTTTGAGCCATTGTGTGCTTGCCATGGCTCAGCCAAATGGTTCGACCTCTATAAAACAGAGCAAACAACAACACACCGCCGGTGCTTCCAGGCAAGCCACTATAGTAGGTAAGGGCAGGCCATCATGTAAAACCTCGGTTGCCTTCTGCTCCCCGGCTAAAAGTGACTAACTTTTAGTGGTTTAATGGAACAAACATTAGTTGGCAAAAAGCTAAAGTGCTAACATCCAAGCAACATGACCAAAGAAACCTAGAGGTGGCCATACCGAAGGGTTACCTACTATAGTGGCTTGCCTGGAAGCACCGGGACAGCTTTTCGGCGAAATCAGGGACCTGCCCGCGTTAGTCTGGCAGCAGGCAGCAGGCGTCTTTGCCCCTTCGGCGGGGGCGTCGGTGTGGTGCTCCTTTTGGGTACCCAGAGGCTCCAATTCGAGGTATTTAGGACCCTCAAACAGCCAGGTTTTGAGACCCCCAAACACCTCCGGGGTGTCTAATGGAGGGGTCGGGTCTTCCATTGAAAGCCGAAGCCAGGAGCCTCTGGGTGGGTCAAAACCAAAGTCATAAAACCGGTCATGCCCCAACACACTGATCCCATCAAGGTGCGTTTTGCGGGCAGAGTCAGGGTCACTGGAATTCCCCTCCAACAGTTGATCGAGTTACTGATGGTTCCACTGAACTGATCAAACATAGGTGTCCCTTGAGGGCAAATAGATGGGTTTCCCTGGTAGATGAGTCAACCACCAGGTAAACCAGGAATCGCCATCTATTTTTCCATCAAAACAACCAAAAAGGACACCTATGCTGACAAAGGATTTGACGAAGAGATCTGCAACGAGTCCCCGCGCAGAGCCGCGGCCGGTGGCGTGCAACGCAGCGCGCAACCTGCGTCAACCAGCCCTCTGTATTGAGGCAGTGCACTCGATCAGGCAACAGTGGCCGTACAAACACCTATATGTTTGCATAGAACCCATATGTTGATACCGGCAATTCACTTGCCTGAATTGAGGTAAACACGCATCTCCAAAGGCCTCAAAGTCCCTCAATTCCCTCTAGTAGATCGGCCAAAGTCCGAACATCTTGCACATCTCCAGGTGAACGTTTCTCAACGATGGGCATCCTTTTAGGGGAAATAGATGGGTTTCCCTAGTAGATGATTTAACCACCAGGTAAACCAGGAATCGCCATCTATGTTTCTACCAAAACAACCAAAAAGGACACCTATGAATCCTAAAGGGATCGATAGGCCATGTGTTCGCAGTTTTCGTACCGAACACAAACAATTCAAGCAAGATGTTCCCCTTTTGGTCTATACATGAGATTTAGGTTCTCATTGAGCTTACCTTAGGACACCTGCGTTATCCTTTAACAAATGTGCCGCCCCAGCCAAACTGCTCCGTGACTATGCCTTCCACAGACATCACTTGACAAACAGGGCAACCTTAAATCAAAAACTCGATGCGAGCTTCAGCCTCGCGGAATATGTACCCCCCCCAAACCCAGAGGCTCCCGATGTATTTAGGGCCCTCAAACAGCCAAGGTTTTGAGACCCCCCAACACCTCCGGGGCGTCTAATGGAGGGGTCGGGTCTTCCATTGCCAGACCCAGGAGCCACTGAACAAAAAAAAAAAGTCCAGGAACTCGGGAAGTAATTCCCTTGACTCCAGACCATGGTCTGCCAGAGTTCCCAACTCCTCTTGACACATCAGAAACTTACCCAGACCTCAACCTGGTTTCAGCAGAGGGGAAAAGATACAAATTCCTGTTTGGTTGATTGTGGAAGGGACACCGACAAATACAAAACAATGGCGACACCACAGGATGTCTGGGCATATTCTGCCCAGAGGCTTCCGATGTATTTCGGGCCCTCAACCAGCCAGGTTTTGAGACCCCCAAACCCCAAAAACCGCCAGGGGTTTCTATTGAAGGGGTCGGGTCTTCCATTGAAAGCCGAAGCCAGGAGCCTCTGGTGAAAGGACCCGGAGAAAAAACGGCGATCACTTTTCGGGGAACAAATATGGTAATTAACCCCATAAATGGGAAAACCCAAATGGTAACCTCCAAATATGGTAACCTCCATGGTAGCATCCAGATAGGGTAACCTCATAGAAAAAACAAACAAAGGGTCAAAAGGTGAATTCGCGTTGGACAACTGAGGACCCGAAAGACACGAACTAGGTCCTCCTGCGTAGAGAGGCTAGAATAAGGGTACCAACTTTTTTCAGGACTTTTTTCAGGATGTCTATTTTAGTAGGGAAGCCCTCCCCCCGAAAAAAGACACTAAAATAACACTACTGGGGGACGAAGAACAAAGTAGATTCTTATCACTTGCCCAAACCCAAGTGTCAGCCTCTTCACCGACCGTCACTCCCGACTCGCCGACTTCCGGCCTGTCGTAGAGCTTCTGCGATTCCTGAACCGCACCCAGGAAACAAACACGACCGCACAAAAAGGGGGCAGGTACAAAAAGAACTAAACCATCTGGATGAACAAGACAAACTGGGACACTTGCACTTTCTCGTTTCTTGCTAGTCTTTGCAGCCCCAAAATGAATCAAAAGGATCTGCCCAGAGGCTCCTGGGGCTTTCAATGGAAGACCCGACCCCTCCATTAGACACCCCGGAGGTGTTTGGGGGTCTAAAAACCTGGCTGTTTGAGGGCCCGAAATACATCGGGAGCCTCTGGGTGAAACAACTGCAAAGAGAAGGACAGTGTAGGACATTCCTCCGTGGCTTCCACAGCCCGGCTCGTGCCCGGGACTACTCACTCCGATCCGAATTTCGAACTTCCTGAATTTCATGACCGAGAGTCTCCATGACCCCTAGAAAAAGGGGTCATGACCCCTTAACTTTGGCGGATTCGACCCCATTTTTAAGGGGTCATGGAGACTCCAGGTAGCTTCTCCTTTTCTTTCGTCCCGGCCAGTGCGAAGACTCACCTCTGTCCATCATTTCCTCTCGTGCCCGGGAAGCTGATCCGCGAGAAGATCGAATTTCAGTGGCACTCGGAGATGCCATTCAAGAACTCCAATGCTGTTCCCAGAGGGTCCAAGTACCTAAGGAGGTCCTTAGACCCCTTTTTACCCCCCAAGAGGTACTTGGACCCTCTGGGCATGCTGTTGTCACATCCGCAGAATGAGGAGCCTGGCCTTGAGAACTAGTTCTCCATCAGTGAACCTGGTAGGTGGGTTCTTTTGACCCCTCAGACCTGAACAATGGGCGCTCTGCGATGGTGGGATCCTAATAAAAAAAAAAAAAAAACGGCCTATACGGCCTATAGTATTCTTTAAGAGGCCCGAAACGGAGGGTCATGGAGAGTCTAGGTAGCTTTTGTGGATTTCACCAATTGTGTTCCCCCTTTTGGCCATATATGTCATAGCATGTTAGTACTCTCTTTTAATATCCTACCGGGGTGGATCCACAGATTCGCCACATCCAAACCGTGTTCCTTTAAAAGGGTGTCCTGTTGGTTCCCAGTTAAAATTTCAACTACCTAGACTCTCCATGACCCTGTAAAAAATGGGGTCATGACTCATGACCCCTTTCTGTTGGGCAATGACCGCATTTTTTAAGGGCAATGGAGAGTCTAGGTGGCAACTTGGTTGCCGTCGAGCCCTGCAAAACGTGCCTTACTTGTTTGCATCTCCGATGGAAAATCCCATTGACCCAAAAAAGTTCAAGTCCAAAGATCCAACCAAACAGCCATAAAGACCAGGGACCAAGATCTCAGTTGTTCAGTGACTCTGGAAAAAAGAGACCGGGGGACTGTGGTAGTGCACTTTCTGTGTGTTTTTGTGCAGAAGTTGTGCACATGTTGCTTGATAAGTGTTTGCCTCTCTGAGTGGCACTGGGAGTCTGAGCGTAAGTCTTGGCACTGCTCAATTTAAAATTGGCACTGCTACATGACGTACTTTGAATGCAAGAGCAAGTCTTGGCAATACTAAATTTAGATCGGCAATATTAGATGAAGCACTGGGAATCTGAGTGCAGTGTAAGGCTTGGCAATTCTCGATTAAGATGATACTAAATCAAGTACCGGGATTCTGAGGGGATTCTGAGGGTAAGTCTTGGCAATACGCAATTCCGAATTGGCAACATGTTAAATCAAGCACTGGGAATGTGAGAAGAAGTCTTGGCAATGCTAAATCTATAATTTTTCAATATGTACTAAATTCATCACAGGGAATCTGAAAGAAAGGCCTGGCAATGCTAATTTGCAATTGGCAATACTAAATTTAGAATTGGCAATACTAAATCAAGCACTGGGAACCCGAGAGTACGTCTTGGCAATATTCAATTTAGAATTTGCAAACAACAAGAAATAAGCAATGGTGGGAATCTGGCAATACTAAATCTAGAGTTGTCAATATACACAAAAATCGGTACTGGGAGTCTGAAAGTAAGGCTTGGCATTTTGCAATGTGGAATTGCCAATACTAAAATTAGCATTGGGATCTGAGTATAAGTCTTGGCAGTGTGCAGTTTAGATTTGGCATTAGTATTGCCGAGACTTACTTTCAGAATCCCAGTACTTAATCTAGTATTATCTTAATCGAGAATTGCCAAGCCTTACACTGCACTCAGATTCCCAGCGCTTATTCTACTATTAGTATTGCCAGATCTAAATTTGGCATTGCCAAGACTTACTCTTACATTCAAAGGACTTGATTTAGCAGTGCCAATTTTAAATTGAGCGGTGCCAACTAAATTTAGTTTTGCTAAAGCTTACTCTCAGAATCCCAGTAGTTAATTTAGTATTGCTAAGACTTACTTTTAGTTTCCCAGTGCTCAACTTAGTATTGCCAATTCTAAATTTAGTATTGCCGAGCCGTACTTTCAGAATCCCGGTAGTAAATTCAGTATTGCGAAGACTTACTTTTTAGTTTCCCAGTGCCAAGCTTAGTATTGCCAACTCTAAATTTAGCATTGCCGAGACTAACTCTCAGCATCCCATAATCGAGAACTGCCAAGCCTACACTGCACTCAGATTCCCAATGCTTGATCTAGTATGGCAAATCTAAAGTTGGTATTTTCAAGACTTACTTTTGCATTCGAAGTACTTCATTTTGCAGTTCCAATTTTAAATTGAGCAGTGCCAAGGCTTACACTCAGATTTCCAGTGCTTGATTTAGTATTGCCAATTCTGCATTTAGTATTGCCAATTGCAAATTGAACATTGCCAACCCTTACTTTTAGATTCCCCGTACTGCATTTAGTATTTACTGAAAGTTCTAGATTTGGTATTGCCAAGATTTCCTCTCAGATTCCCAGTGCTTAATTCCACTGGTGGACGAGGTATCAGTTCGAAGTGGCAGAACCAGGCGGAATGTAACCCATGAGCCCATGGCTATTTTGGGGCTCAAATCTGGCCGGTCCCCCGTAAGCCATTGTTTGGTTTATTAAGCCAAAAAAAGCCTCGAGAAAACAACAAAAACTCGAGGAAAACCAAACAAAAACAAACAACACCTCGAGAAAACCCAAAAAAACATGTTTCCAGAACTCTTCCAACATGGGTTGTGTTCCAAGGAGTTTCTAAACCATGTTTTTGTGTGTGTGTGTGTGTTTTTTCTTTCTCGAGGTTTTTTTGGTTTTCCTCGAGTGTTTTTGGTTTTTCATGATTGCTCAAGATGTTTCCTCTGCGCGTGTTAGATCAAGTGCAAGTGACATGGCTGACCCATAAGAAGAGTGCAAGCCTCAAAAATCACAAACAAGCGCACTACCAGGGTCCCCTGTTCTGGGAAAAAAAGCGAACCCTTTTTGGGGCTTGGGCCCTTTTTCATGGGGCAGCCACCAAAAAAAAGTTGGAATATGGTCGCCACCGAACAACTGAGTCACGGAACTCCAAGGGAAGGATCTGCCAGATGTGTTGTTTTGTTTAAGCCGACTGCCCGATTCAAGGAGGCCCCGTTCCTCATGTTCAGGATGGGTTTTTTGGAGGGGGTTCCCTTTTAAACCCATCTACGTCCTCCAGATTTGAGAGGCTAGAATAAGTTGGTACCCACGTTTTTCGTTTTTGTCTATTTTATTAGGGGAACCCGCCTCAAAAAAAGGGTCACCGGGCACTACTGGGGGACCTAGCCATGCCGGCTGCTTGAGTCTGAGGTATCGCGCTTTCAGATGAAGCGTTGCCTTCACTGCGGGCCCTGCGACCCTCCATATCCATATCCACGAAGATGTCTTGACTAGGACCAGCCCGGCGCAACCCCAGAAAATTGTGCCGCGAACGTGTGGGCATCTGGTTTTCCCGCTTCCTTTGTTCGTTTCTTTTGGGAGGGGGGTTTGCTTTTGCGACCCTCCTGTCCGCTGACGTGGAACCCGCCAGAGGGTCCCCTAAAAAAGCTTGACCAAGCCGGCAGCGCTCAGTCAGCATATAAGTAACCCTTCGTTATGGCTACCAGGTTTGACATCATGGTTTCACCTTACCTGCCAGCCTCTGGAAGCACTGGGCTTTGCAGAATCCTGGGACCTCAGAAAGCCTTTGAGGCCCAAACCCAAAACCAATGGAGATCGATCCCTTGCCTCCAATAGAGGCTCCGTTCCGATTGGAACTTCCTTTCTTGAACAGCGGCCCACTTTCGGAGAGCTTGGGTCAACTGAAAGCTCTAAGCTGAGAACCACCAAGGCGATTTTGAAGCACGTGCTTTGTTCCCAGGGCCTGCTCACTGGCTGAGTGGATGGCCCAGAAAAAGTTCAAACTATAGAATTACCCACAGCCCCCGTGGTTTGCCGGCACCCCCTAATCCACCCTTGTCCAGCACGTGGTTCAAGCATGGCACCCTTTACTGCTCAAGTAGCAGAGCTCGTGCAGCCATACCTTGACAAGTGGTGACCTGCGTTCTCTTCAGAACGTGGGCCCGTTGTACCACGAGCGCATGGGTAGCAGGCAGGTCTTGGGTTCTTTAGGGTTTTGGTTTAGGGTTTTTGGGGTTTAGGTTTAAGGGTTTTAGGGTGAAGGATTCTGCAAGCAGGTTTGGGCTTTTTAGGGTTTAGGCTTAGGGTTTTAGGGTTTAGGCTTAGGGTTTCAGGGTTTAGGTTTAGGGTTTTTAGGGTTTAAGTTTCTGGTTTTTAGGGTTGAGGTTTAGGGTTTTTAGGGTTTAGATTTATGGGTTTTAGGGTTTAGGTTTCGGGTTTTTGTGTCGGGGCGTTGGTTCGTGGCGCAGGCAAACCTCAGGGGCTGGCCGTAGAATTACCACTAAAATGGTCTTCCCCCCCAAAAAAAAGTTCATTTACCCCTAAAATGGTCTTCCCCAAAAAGCTTAAAGTTCATGAACTCAGGAAGTGAGAGGGGCTTTCAATGGAAGACCCGAGCCCTCCAAAACGACACGCCGGGAATCGGTGTTTGGGTCTCAAAACCTGCCAGTTTGAGGTTCCTACCAACTCCCTTAAAAAAATGGGGTTGCCCAAAATTAAGGGGTCATGACCCTTTAGTTTTAGGCAATGACCCCATTTTTGAAGGGTCATGGAGAGTTTGGGTAGGTAAAAACACGGCTAAAGGGTTCCCCTTTTTCACCCAACGTCCCCAGACCAGAAACGGCCACCCGTACCCATGCCTCTGAAAGCTGAGCGTTGGCCACCCCGAGGCCCCGCTGCTCCTCATGAAACAACTCATTCGATTGAGGAAAACTTGGTGGCTGTTGCCCCCCCTGCAACAAGTTTCACTTTTTGGGAGTTTAGTGGGAAACCCAACTTGATTTCCCAAGAAGTTAAAGTCTAAAGATCCAACCGAAGAGCAGTCAAGAAAACTGAAAACTCAGGCGTTGTCGCACCTTTTGGGAGTTGAGGGAGGGACTGGAGGGACTTCTTTTCGCGCTTTTTTGGGAGGCTGTGAGGCCCTAAGCATCCGACAAAAATCGCAAGGCTGAGAGATCGAAGGCCAAGATTCCAGGGGAGGTTTCAGTGGCATCCTCGGTTTCCAACGAAGCGGCCGGAAGGAGAAGAAGTCGTTGTGGTTGAAAACGCGGGAGGATGAGCGACAGAAGAATTAGAATAGGATTGTCTTGGACAAGGAGAATCATGTGGGTACTTAGTTTGCCCATTTTATGCATGCAGATCCAATGGGCATAGTTTCTTCAAGTCCTGAGTGGATTGCTCAGAAGTCCGAACTTGTTGTTTACATGTGACAGGATACGGAAGTGGAACGGTTACCGCCTTGCGTTGGGCTCCAGAGGCTGTTGTGAGTTTCCTCACACCAAATCTGTGGGGGTTGTTTAACAGGGATCCGGGTGCATTATACACCTGAACATTGCCTTGTAAATGGTTGTTTCCAACTTTATGTTGGTGTTGAAAAAACAACATGTTTCAGATGGGCAAGATGTATCTTTTAAGGAGCCCTGTTTAAAGGGAAGCGAGCCGGAAACCCTGCAATCTCTAGGGGTTCCAATGCGAACACAAATTACCATTTCAAGGGATTTTGGAGCATCGGCCGACCAAGTCTGCAATACCAAACGGGTGCGTCTGTTTTAGGGGACCCCCAAAATGGTCGGCGTTCCTGTTGGCTTCCCTCAAAAACAGACAAAAAAAGTGAGTGCCCTCGAAAAAGGGACTCGAATGGGCCCACTTCCCTACGAACTTGGCCACTTTAATGGGGGATTCACTGAAAATCACAGCAAACACCGAGGTTCCAGAACCGTCTGCCCAAGTCAATTGGGACGGTCCTGCTTATCTCCTGCTCTGAGTCAAGTATGTTGTGAAACACCTTGGTTCTCTGTTGCGATTACCTCCTTGTTAAGTCAGGGTAACTTGGTTGCTTTCTGCTCCACTGCTAAAAGTTTGACTTTTAGTGGTTTAATGGAAAACCATTTGTTGGCAAACAGTCAAAGTCCTAACATCCAAGCAAAATGCACCAAAGGTAACATGCACCAAAGGTAACATGTTCCCCTAAGACAAGCGGGACTTTGGAGCAAGAGTACGGACAATCCCACGAGAACTGATCAAGCCGCTGTCCTGCTGTGGCCAGGATCCTAGTTAGTTGCAAGCCTTTTGACCGTGTAGATAAAAGAAGTTGGACCCCTTTCCTACTGTGGATGGACGAAATGCATTTCGCACCACCTAGCAAACCCTGCAAAGATGATTCTCCTGCAACTGCCAACAAACAACGGTTTCAACCATGGATTCCAAGTGCTGCAGGATTTCACCTCAGAAACCCTGGCTTCCGCTGATTCGCCTGTGAAAACCAAGAAACAACGGTTTCAACCATGGATTCCAAGTTGGTGCGAAATGGATTTTGTTCACCCACAGTATGTGATGCCTTTTTGGAGACCCCGCCAAACAATAAAAGAGATTGAAGGGATAACACTGAACGGTCAATCTCAGGACTCCAGAGGGACAAGCACGGACTGACATTCAGGTACTCAAATGGCCTCAGGTCCGGGACTTCGATACGTTCTTAACGCTGGATACAACCCACTGAAGTGATAAACTACCAGCAAAACTAGTCAGTGGGGACCTTAAAACCATGACTTTTTACCAGGTAGCAAACCAAAATGCACGTCGGCCGCTCGATGCTCAGCTTTTTGAGGCATTCGAGACTCTCGTTGGATATTTGTTTGGAGTTGCTCCGGTCCGGAACATCCGAAAGGGTAGACCCCGGGGATTTCTCGGCCCAGGGGTCTGACGGGGAACTCTGAAACCGCAACCGGCTCCTTACCTGGCAACGGAAAATCCGGTTTTTGACCATAACCCCCTAGCCTAAGAGCTTATTAGAGGGATCCCTGCTGATGGACGAAATCCATTTCGCGCCACCTTTCCGAAACCCGACTTTCTGATTCGATTCCCCAACGTAAATAGGGATCAAATGGAGTTTCAACTCCATAGTTTCGAGTTTCGTGGTGCGATTTCTAGATGTCGCCTTCTGCCATCTGAAGAAGCCTTATATGAAACGCAATGACCGGCCAAAGGGGACCAAAGATCCTTTCAGAACCGATGCTGCATGGTCGAGTTGGATTTGAACCTAGACTCTTCATGACCCTTAAAAGTCATTGCCCAAAAGAAAGAAGTCAAATCTTGGTTGACGTTGAAAGGGAGCAAAAAAATGAATTTTAGCAGTTAAGTGGTTGGATTTCAACCACTAAACCACAATAAGCAAAAATGGGAAGAATGTTTCCCAACAACAACCATGAAATGGGCCCTTTTTCTAGGGATCAGAAAGGAGACTCTAGGAAGAGCGGAAGCGGATCGCTGGGAACCTTCCGGAAACGGGTTCCTCGCCGTTTCTTGAGGTCCCAGATTGGTAGGGATTGGGGGCCGGTTTGGGGGCGAGGTCCTCCAGTAGAGGGTAGAATAAGGGTACCAACTTTTTTCTGTTGTCTATTTTAGTAGACGAAAACCCTCCTAACCCAAAAAGTGTTGAAAAGGGCACTACTGGGGGACCTAGGGGGTGAAACGGAGTTCGTTTCGCCTCATGTAACCTCCACAAGAACCAGGGGTTCCATTTTTTTTAGCAATCCGAACGACCCACGAGGATAAACCTCAGTGCCAGCGAGCCAGGAAGCGGCTCAGTCGAAAGTCGACCAGTCCCTCATTCCCTTCGGAGAATCCACGGGGTGGTCCTTTTTGCAACCGAATGTGCAGGTTGAAGAAGTCCTATGGCTTCTCAAAAACAAACGCAACCCCACCTCGGGCCCAACGATTTTGCAGGAGGTTGAGCATTATGGCTTCTCAAAAACCACCCAACCCCTCAACCTCGGGCCTGAGTTGAAATAAGGAATAGTCCGGAAGCACACACGCCACGAATAAGCCTGGGTGAGTGACGATATCCCCCGCATCCGGTGGAATTGCTCTCTCAACCAAACACGTGCAGAAAACATACCCTGGGAGCCCAACCTAGACTCTCCCTGACCCTTCAAAAATCGTTGGTCATTGCCCAAAAGAAAGATTCGGGTCATGACTGGGCCACCTTTTTCTAGGAATCAGAAAGGAGACTCTAGGAAGACCCTAAAGATGAACACCTTCAACCCCGAAAGCCCTCTAATGAGGTCCAAGGGGCTCCTAGACTTTCCTTCTGACCCCTCGAAAAATGGTTGCCCATTTCACCCGGATCTTTATTTCGGGTAATGACCAACCA
>CAUJNA010001002.1:522382-577382 GCA_963377175.1 Effrenium voratum | reverse complement strand
AGCACCTCTTGTGTGCGTCGAATTACTCCCCTGCTCTCCCAGACTGGCAGGCTGGTTCTGGTCAGTTCCGACTGGAAAAAGCATAGCACGCGGAGATCCAAAGGTCAAGTCTGGACTCCCAGCGATGCTTCCAGGCAGAGGGCGTCTGGCTGTCTCCCAAAAAAGCCACCTGAACAGTTCCCCCCAAATGGGGGGGCTTTCTTTTGTGGTTCAAGTTGCAAGGAGACCCTTGCACCTCATTATTTGAGGTCGCGGGCAAAGGATAACAACTTCAAGTCCCTAGCATAGGCGTCCTTTTAGGTTGGAAATAGATGGGTTTCCCTGGTAGATGAGAAAAAACCACCGGAATCGCCATCTATTGTTCGACCAAAACAGCCAAAAAGGACACACTCAACATGCCAGCGGCCAGGCCAAGCCGAGGTTCCAGCCTCCAGTTGGAAGATCCACGGACCCCGCGGTCCGTAACTTCGGGGGACTTTTGGATCACAGTTGAATCGCCCGGAGCAGATGGCTATCATCATCTTTCATGGGATATCCTCGTTTTTGTTTTTGTTTTAAACCTGGAGTCTCCGTGACCCCTAGAAAAACGGGTCATGACCCCTTTCTTTTGGGCAATAACCTCATTTTTTAAGGGTCGTGGAGAGTCTATAGCTGTAAGACTTCAAAGACGGTGACATACCTCGCTTCTAAAAACGCAAAATATATATTTACCTAGTTCCGGCCGGTGCCTGGGGTATGTGGATGGCCTCAAACCATATGCGGATAGACGAAATCCTGCAGGCCCTTCAAACCTTGGGAAGCCACAGTTTGTTGTCATTGCCAAGGCAGGGATTCTTAGGTGGTACGAAATGGATTCGTCCATCCACAGTAGCTCTTTACTTTGGGGTATGTTGACTTGACTTAGAGTCAAGTGGCAGGACCTGAGAAGATTTGTTTCCCGCTGCGAACAAAAGCATTGCCTTGATGTTGACATGCCCTAAGGGTCATGACCCCTCCATAACACACAACCTCCAATGGAGAACCCCGACCCCTCAGGGGCCCGGGGCCCTTGAAAACAACCAGTGTGGTAGAATTAAGCAATTGTGATGAGGTGGTCGGAGGAGTATCACCGAGTTGGAACAGAAGATGCCTTTAAATGGTAAGATTGACCCCATATTTTCTCACCGACCCCAGGCTTATTAATAATGTGGGTGGACGAAATCCATTTCGCACCACCCAAGAAACAATAAGGAGCCATGGTTTGTTGGTATTTACAGGGGGAATCAACTCATTCCCAGAGGGTTTCTTAGGCGGTGCGAAATGGATTTCGTCCATCCACTGTTGGGTTGGTGCTTCTCGCCGGTAGGAATGAATCAGACCACTTTTGGAGGGGAGCCTCTCCCCACCCCCGCGATTCATAAACTGGTTGGTTGAGGGATATGGGGTCAACATTACTAGGTCCTCCAAAAGAAGAGGTTAGAAGAAGGGTACCAACTTTTTGTCTGTGGTCTGTTTTAGTAGGGGAACCCTCCCCCAAAAAAGGGGGACAGAAAGGGCACTACTGGGAAACCTAGGGTTGGTTCATGGATATGGGGTCCACAAGAAGAAAATTTGAAGAAAAAAAAGGGACCACGAGAAGTCCAGCATTCTGGCCTGGTCAGAAGTCCAGTCACTCAGAACCAGAAGTCCATGAAGCGACTTTTCTTTCTTATTCTGGCATATTTTGGGAGGCAGCCAGCCTAGTTTTGTCAGCTCGCAACGTCCCCTGTGCAGGGTAGGACCAGAGCGACAAAGCAGTCCTGACAGGCAAGTGGGTCCAAAGGCGGAGGGTTCCTCAGCCCTTGGACCCTTTAAAAATAATGAGTTGGCCTTTGGGGGGTTCCCAAAAAAGCTCAATATGTTCAGGTCTTGGGCTCCTAGGGTTTGGTTTCTCTTGAAAACACTCCCCACCAAAGGCGAGATGCCCTCAAAAGAAAAGATACCCACTTGGTAGTCATGAGGGTCCCACTGCACATACGACCCAAGTGCCAAGATATTAGGAAAAGCAACCTTAAAGAAACATCCGGAAAGTCATTCAGACCCACACTTGGACCAGGTCCCAATAAGAAAGACTCCCCACCTGAAAAAAAAATGTGGACCAGATCGTCAGAATATGATGGAATATGCTTGTGCGTTGGGGGTGGGAGGGGGGGGGAGGGGGGGGGGGAGGGGGGGAGGGGGGGGGGGTGGGGTCCCAGGTAAAGATTAGTTCTTGCGACTTAAGGCCCCGCCGAACCTTGATTCAAACAGGCATTGTGGGACGAAGCCCCCTATAGCGATCGTTCGTGAAAAAGCTCGCCAGCCCAACAATGACATGTACGTCCCAGGAGATGCCAAGATATGGCAATGGGCCAAATTATCGTTACCCGCAGTGAACATCCCGATCCCCGCTAAAATGGGTGGTGCAACTACCCCAAAGTGGTACCATTGATTTTGACCCACAGCCATATTAAGAATAGCAACCTTAAACAAACATCCAGAAAGTCTGAGAAAGGTTCGTCAGCTGCCGACAGGTGAACGGGATAATCAGTAGGATGGACACTTGGGCACCATTTGGCATCGGCAAGCCCGCCAAGCTCACTGAGACTTATGAGTCCGATGAGTCCGCTTAGCCCACTTAGTCTATTGAGCTCACCTATCCGGAGTCAGCTAAGCAACGCACCACTAGGCAATAAGCGTTAGTTGCCAAATGTTTTGGTTTTTTTTTAGGTAGAGATCTGTTCTTGCGATTTAGGCAGTTTAAGCTTTCTTCAACTTAAACCCTCACTGAGTCAAGCAGTGTGGGACGCTGAGCCTCGCGCACTAACTCCCTCCTCCCTCACTGACTCCCTCACTGACTGCCTTCCTCCCTTCCCTTCCCTCCCTCCCCTCCCCTTCCCTATCCCCTCCCCTCCCTCCTCCCTCCCCTCTCCTCCAGTCCCTCCCCTTCCTCCCTCCCCTCCTCCCCCTCTCCCCTCCCCTTCCCTTCCCTTCTCCCCTCTCCCCCCCCTCTCCCCTCTCCCCCTCTTCTTCCCCTCCCTCCCTCCCTCCCTCCCTCCCTTCCTCCCTGACTACCTCCCTCCCTCCATCCCGCTTGCTCACTCACCTCACTCACTGATCTCGACTCCCGCCGAATTCATCGAATCGGTGTCCTGGCAAAAAGGAGCCCGTCCAGCTCCAGGCGCAAGGCGATCTGAATTCTCCTCCCGCTTGCGAAGCGCAAAGGCTTCGCAGCTAGAGGTTTTTGGGGCCCAAATGTTCTCATTTTTGTTGCGCCTTGGGCTCCTAGGGCAGGTTTGTTTTTCTGAGCTCCGGAGAAGCAAAACGCGAAGTTGCAAACCAAAGTCTGCAACCATTTTAGTAACTCGATCCAAGAAAACGAGTTGCCCTTAGGGGCGATGTTCGGCCCTGTTGGGTTATAACCTGGGCCCCGGGTTAGGAATCAAAATGCCCCGAAATGCGAAAGGAACATGACATATTTATTAGCATCTTGTCCGTCAACGAGAGAATGTAAAGCCCTAAACATCATTGGAACCTCCATCGCAGGGGTCAGGATCTTCGTTGGTTTTGGCTTTGGACCTCCAACACAAATTGCCTTTTTGAGGTCCCAAGATTCTTACCAAGGTCCCAAAAAGGGGGGGGGGGGCACCGCGTTGACATCATAAAAGAGTTCCGCGGGTCCAAGCAACCAACAGCAACCAAACAGAGTTTGGCCCTTTTACGCGAAAGGGTGTTTCCAAAACGCCAACGCCGAAACAAACCCAATACATGGTCCTGTTCATGTTGACACCGGACTAGTAAACCCGGCCTAATAACAGAGGGTGTTCCCTCCAAAAGTGAGCCCCGACTAAAAGGGGACACTCACTTCCGTGGATTGGCCGAAATACAACCAAATATGTTTCGCTAAAATGGTCCAAGTCCAAAAAGTGACTCAAGTAGGAACTCAAAGATAACCAACAAAAACACCTGTTTAGCAATGGACATCCAAAAAGCCGAAATCAAAATTGGGTCCTTGAAACTTGGCTTCTTGGTGTCCAGAAAATGGATCTCTCGGCTCTCTATTTGAAACCCGAAGCTGCCGTTGTACAGCGCAAAGCGCCAACTTGTCTTTGCCGTAGGCCGGTCCCATCCAATCTGGGCGAAATGTATAGACATTTAAGCAACATGGCAAAAAAAACAAAGAAAAAGGATACCTAGACTCTCCATGACCCTTAAAAAATGGGGTCATTGCCCAAAAGAAAGGGGTCACGATCCTTTTTCTAGGGGTCACGGAGACTCTAGGTACGGTTGAGGTTGCTCTGGTGAGGTGGTGATTTAACTGCCCAAACCATAGTTACCTTCTTTGGCCCAATTTTGCTTGCGCGAGAACCATGACGTCACGAGGATTCACGAGTCGCCATTGGGCAACCACTTCAGGGCTTGTGGCTTATGGCCGACAGGGGAAACCTCTGTTTCATCTTCACCTGGCATCTCCTTCTCACCCTTCAACCATCAAACTCATGGCGCCATGGGTCACGGAGGCCTCCAATGCAATACCCTAAAACCCAAAAACCCGTCTTAAAATCGGGAAGCCAAGACGGTTCTCATGTCGTCTTCACTGAAACGAGGCATCAACCGCTGCATGCGCTGGACCCCGAAACCCTGCGACATGGACATGGACCCATCATACCCCATAGCCCCCGGCCGGTCTCCCCTCCCCGCCCGCCCGTCCATCTGGCCTCAACCAGTCATGTACTGGTCCCGAAGCCGCTCGCTTCAGCATACGTGCATCTTGACGATTTCAATGCACACCTCACAGCGGTGAAACAACTTCAGACACCATTGGTCCAAACGGCAACTTACAGCCAAAACCTTGTGGTGTCATTCTTTTGTGGATGCGGACCCCCAAAATGGCCAAACGGTTCTCCCTTTGGCTTCCCCATGAAACTACAACAAAAAAGATCAAGACAAAGACACCACCACCTGGAGTCGCCTGACCCGAATCAACCATGGTTGGTCACAAGCTCAAAACGAAACAATGTGAAGGTTTTGGGGGTTCATAAACCCCTTAGGCGCCCCAAGAGGATCCGGAGAAAAAAAAGAAAAAACAACTCGGACTTGACCTTCGACCTCCTTTTTGGGGCTTCAACCAATGAAGTCACGGGCCAGATTGCCAGAAATTCACACCCGCGAGTCTCCTGACATGGTCGGTTGGAGTTGGTGGCTTGGAATTGTTTTTGGTTTGTTAGGACGGCTTGGATTGTTTTTGGTTGCAATCTAATAACACTTCATGGAGTTGCTGGCTTGGATTGTTTTTGGTTTCTTAGGACGTGGTGTCCCATTGACCCTCTACACAACCCAAGGCACGAATGCAAACCACCAACTACCTAGAGTCTCCGTGACCCCTAGAAAAAGCGGCCATGACTGACCCCTTTCTTTTGGGCAATGACACTCTGGGTACAGGGAAGCCGATTCATGGCAGCCCATGGAGTCGGCTCAGGTCTCAACACCAACGCAGGTCGCGGGCGGGGGCTCTCGGCTCGCAGCGGCCCCACTCAGAGAGCTGCTCTGCTTGAAGTTTCCACACGTCAGGTTTCTTTTTCCCCAACAGCTGAAAGCTTTGGAGTCTCAGCCCAGGCTCCGGGGTGGTGCGGGGCCCTGAGGTAAGGTTCCACGAGAGGTAAGGTTCCACGAGGGTTCCACCAGGGTTCCGCGAGGTTCTGCGAGGGCCGTTTTGGGTGGCTGTTGGGGATAAATATCACCTGGGCTTATTCTTTTGCGGCGATGCCGCCTGAAAGAAAGGAGTCTCCTTTTTTTTCCCGTGGTGATAGCTTCCCTCAACCAACATGCGAGCATCTCATTTCAACAAAAGTGGAAGCTTTGTGGCATGCCCAAACTTCACACTTGCATTGCCCTTGGGCGGATTCCCGTCAGCCTCTCAATGGCTTCGAAATGGGATGAGCTTTGTGGTTGCTTTTGGGAACCCGTACCAACTTCTGACCGCACACAACAAACATACCTAACATACCGCCGAACCAGCTAGCTGAGTGGCTACTGACATTTACCGACCCTGATCATTGGGTTTGCGTGGGTTGTGACCCATGGCAAAGCTAACCACTTAGCGATTCGTGCCATCTAGAACTCGAAGTTAGCATAAATCGTTTGGAGGGGAGAAGGACCTGACAGCACCAAACACCACACACCATGTCGGTGTGGCTGCTTCACGGGGCCGCCCAAAAGGAATTTCCGTCTTCCGTTTGGTTCCCCTTTCAACTTAACTAAACGGGGTTCACCCCCCGCCCCCAAAAAAAAATCAAAAAACAAAAACAAGGTGTGATAAAATTTGGTCTCATTTTTACGTATTTCCCCGGTCTGGGTGAAAAATTCATAGAACCCCCCTGTAAACCACATGGAATCCTGTCAACCCCATGAACCCCCCCCCCCCATGAACCCCCCCCCCAAGGCATTTGATCCGAGGGGCGGCAAAGGTACGAGACTTGGAATCCACCACGCTGGTGAAGTCCCAATTCTTCTTGACCTATGGCCAAATGCATGGGTTCGCTCTGATGCTTAGGGTTCCTTGCGGAGACCTCGGGTCAAGAAAAACCAACCAAATACTTAAGCTGAGAACCACCAAGGTTGTTGCTTTCAATAGAAGACCCAGACCCTCCATTGGACACCCCGTAGGTATTTGGGGGTCTCCAAAACCTGGATGTTTGAGGGCCCTAAATAAATCGGGAGGCTCTGGGTGGAGAAAATACCCCCCTCCCCCGTTTTTGGTGGAGTTCCCGTTTTTGGAGAAGGGAACGCCCCGTGTTTGGTGGCTATGAAATGGGTTTCTCTTCTTGTTGGAAAAAGTACCCTCCCCCGTTCTTGGTGCTTTAGAGGGACACTAAAAGGAAAACCGAAGCACGAATGGATGGCTCGAGACTTCCTGTTTTGGAACAGGTAGCCCCGCTTTTGGTGGCTGAAAAATTGACACCAAAAGGAAGACTGAAGCCATTTTGCAGAAGTACCCAAATGGATGGCTCGAGTTTATTCTTCCCAACAGCTGAAAGCTGCGGGGTCGATGCACCCAAATGGGTTCGTTCGGGGTGGTTTGGGGCAGCTTTCCGGGAGGATTCAAAAGGAACGTTTCAGGGGGGTTCGGGGTTGTTGGAGACATCACCTGGGCTTATTTGTCGAGTTTTTGTGGCTGAGGGAAATGAACAGGAAAACGGTTGCGTTATTCTAAAAGGTCCAACCTTCAAAAACGACACACCCAGATGGGTGCATCAATCCCGTGCGTCCATTTTGTCCCAAATCTGTTAGGTGGACATAAGGCCAAGTTGGTTTGGACATAAAAAGGAACGTCAGCACGTCGGGTTTCGTTTCAAATCCCTTGGCACCTGAAGTCTAGCTACAGCGCCCTGATGGTTTCGGCGGCGGTCTTTGGCGGCGAGTTGGCTTCTCTCACCTTTATGCTAAAGAGGTTTCTCACATCCTGAGTGGTTTTGCCTCAAAAAAGTCCAAAGAAAGAGGCGCCATAGTCCAGGAACTCAAGAAGTGAGGAGGTGATCGGTAGATTCATTGGTGCAGTGGTGCTAGCTCTTAGCCAATGTTCACCCCTGCTGGGCTCACAGCTTCGCAATGGAGGGTTCTCATTGAATTGGACAAGGCTCTCCTTTTGCATGGCATCGGAAGGAAAAACAAAAGGACGACAATCAGTATGCTCTAGCCAGCAGGGACCCAGTCTGTCTATGGGGCGGTGTATCACCTAGTAAACCGCTAGTAAGGCCTCATAGTGCTTAGGGCATCTTGCTGGCTTGTCCTGGTCTAGCCTTGGAGGTCCATGAGATTGCCTCTGTTGCTTCACCAGGAAAAAGGCCAACGCTGGAACTGCAGAGTGGATGTTCAAGCAGTTGGCGTGTAGTCAGAGTTTAAAATATATACTCCGCTGCAAGAACGTTGGACACCTAGTGAGTCTCCTGCTCCAGATCCTTACCAAATGTACCGCAGACTACTAGATAAATTGAACAAACCTCATATATATAGGCATGATTAGATCCTGCTTACCTCCCGATCGAGTGGTTGGGAGCCATGCTTCTGACCCACCAAACCCAACGTTGTGAGTCCCCATTCTGTGCGAACCAGGCTTAGACATTTCGCCCTTCATCATCCGGAGCATCGAACTGGACAAGTTTCCCAAGAAGGACCCTGAAATGGTATGACATGTGCTTTGTCCTTGTGCTTGACTTTGCAACCATTGGTATGATCATATAGAGAACCCCTTAGATGAACCCATGGTGAGGCTCAATTCATCGCTTAGACCGAATTCGCAGATCCGCCTTGGAAGCAAAGCCTTCCGATTTCCCAACAACAACAATCCCCAAACAGGGTAGCGAGGGGCCATGAAGCAGAGGAGTCTCCTTCCGACCCTTTTGAGCCAGTGGTCTACCAGGACTCGGGTGTGGAGGAGACGCTGTGGACTCCATTGGTTTCCCCTTTTCTGGGTGTTCTTGCCTGAACCCTCAGAAAAACCCCTGAAAGGGAATTCACCCCATACATTTTGGGGCTACCCATTTTAAAGGGTCCTGGAGACTCCAGGTGGTTGTTGTTCTTGTTTGGCTCCCAACATGTTTGGGGCTACAACCCATTTATTAAGGGAATCTTGAGACTCCAGGTGGTTCTTGCCTTTTCTCTTCCGCTCCTCACCGTTTCGGCGTTTCGGCCCAGCCGGGTCCCCGTGTTTTTTTCAGCCGGGTCTTTCGTTCTCTTTCTTCGTCTCCCCGCCCCGAAAAAAAGTATCGTTCGCTCGCATCACGCGCGCCTCGGGGTCGTCGCACACGAGGCTCTTCTTGAAGTCCCAGGTGACGGGCGGCCGCGGGCCCTCGCGCAGCGCGTGTTGGCCCACCAGGCCGTTGGAGATGCCAAGGCCTCGCAGCGGAAGGACCTTTAAACGGACCGAAATGATCCACCGGTCAGAAGGTGTTCTCCAGGTTCAACCGTGTTTTGTTTTTCATGTTTGCTTGCCTTTTTGTTTTACCTAGAGTCACCTGGAGTCTCCTTTCTGACCCCTAGAAAAAAAGATCGATCATGACCCGAAGCTTTTTTTTGGGCAATGACTAACCATTTTTCATGTTTTAAGGGTCATGGAGAGTCTAGGTGCCGGTACGGGTCAGAAGGTTTTCTGCAGGTTCAATCGTGTTTTTTGGCCTTTTTGTTTTACCTGGAGTCTCTCTCCTTCTTCTGACGCCGAGAAAAAGGGTCGATCATATCCCGAATCTTTCTTTTGGGCAATGACTGACCATTTTTAAGGGTCATGGAGAGTCTAGGCACCGGTAAAGAAAAAAAGGCGAGAAGACAGGGGAAGCTGGAAAAAACCTTCTGGCGTTTAAACAAATGGGCTGGTCATTTCCCAAAAGAATGGGGTCATGGACCCATTTTTACAGGGTCATGAGACTCCAGGAAAACGAGTCGCGGGAGGGTCTATTGGATAGAGGTTGCGGGGTCAGAAAAAAAACAACCCTAGGAGCCCCAAAAGGACACAGCAAAAATGTGAGTTGGCTACCGAAATGTTTGGTCGCTCCGCGTTTCTTGCTCGGACAAAATGTGAGAAGACTATATTCCTTCAAAATGGACCCTCTGGTGGGTTCCATGGCAACGTAGGGGTACCCCCAGGAAACATCACTTAATACGTGTCTCCTCGTGTGTGTACCTAGACTCCCCATGCCCCTTAAAAAATGGGGTCATTGCCCAAAAGAAAGGGGTCATGCTCCCTTTTTCTAGGAGTCACGGAGACTCTAGCTATCTGTATACGTCCCGGACTGTATGAATCATATATGACATGAGAAAATTGGGCTCTCCCCCTGTGAAATCCCTCGGGCAAAATGCTTGAGTTGTTTATATGGCGGAAGACAGACCTCTCTCAAGTGGGCCATCCCGAGATGACTTACTCGAGGGTATATTGGCAACATACACCTAAGGAACCACAAGTTGGGCGAGAAAATATGTTGACACGACAATGACAACCACCTCCCCCATGTCAATGGGATGTAATGGTTGAAACAAACATCTTGCCCCAGCCGTGCAGGTCCTTACATAACCCTTTAAACATCACCAAAGAAATCGAACAAATTAGACCTGTAGTCAAGGGAAAACCGAAAGTGGCTTCAACAAAGCTATTGACCTCTGAGTACCCCCCTTCCCCTCTTTCGTGTTTGGATTCCGTTATTTCAGGAGTACTGGGACCCTTGATTCAAAAACTGGGGGCTTCATTGTCAGGGTCAAGAACATTTAGCGGCAAAGTCGCCGTCTTCAAAGAGCTTTCGAGAACAGTAGCAGGAAACGCCATGCAAAAAGGACGAGCCCAGCATTTAGACCTACTTTGCTCATAGCACATGTGCATGTTTCTGAGGAAATCACACAGTTCAAAGACACATTTCAGTCATAAGGGCAACCAAGACGAAAAACACAAGCGCAAGGGCTACGTGTCTGATTTGATTGACAACCAACAAATTGGTGTCCACATGATTAGAGTTAGGCCCAGTTATAGAATGTATATTTTATTGTTTGCTTCACTTTGAGTCACTGGTGAAATGTAAAATGTATCCTAAGTCTATCCCAGTCCAGCTGCTGAATCACTTGGGTCTCCTTTTATCAGTTCCAACTGTTGCTTTGGATTTGTGGAGAGGTGTGGAGCTGATTTCCCATTTGCCCTCTTAAGCCAGGGCTTCAAATCTAAAATGCAAAACAACAAGGAAGGGCCCTGGAGAAATCTTCAATCTGGGTTTAAAGACTAGGGGCTGGGTTTTGAAACATATGGGTGGCTCGTACCCCATTGTGAGTGGCTTTAAAGGGAAACCAAAAGGACAGTCATTTTGGAATGGTCCAACCATTAAAAAAAATGCAAGACCCACCAGCACCCCCACTGCTTTTTGGACACTACGTGGGATTTTGGACATGGGAAACGCAGTAAGGTTGGCCCCCAGATTATCCAAAAGTGATGAACCCCCCACCAAATTGAGCGACATCCCCTATTCAAAAACTGCGGTTAATGAAAACATGGGGTCAACATTAGTTGGGGCGTGCTGGATGTTTTGCCTGTGGTCCAAACAGGCCCATGTGATGCTTCGGGTCGATCGGGCGATCGGGCGATATCGTCAAGGCACGGAAGGTCAAGGAGCAGTGCTTGAGGTCGTGCGTGTCGCTCTCGCACCTGGGACGCTCTTTGAATTGGGATCGTTCTAAAAGACCAATCACAAATTGGATTGCCAAGTCCCCCCAGAGGATTTTCATGGGGAAATTCTCGGGCGCAGCATTTTTTATCCGGGGAATTGATCCCAAAGAGAACCCCCTCCACAGAAACGAGCACCGAAGGGCCGCGAATTGTGGGGATTTAATTTGGGCGTGGCTCAAGTTTTAAGATATTTCCAGGACATGGACAGCAGATTTAAGTCTACTTGTCCAGAATGGCTTCATTTCATTTTTGGGACATCCGATTCCTAAATTTGTTTGCCACACACATTTGGCCATGGGTCAAAATCCTGTACCCCCAGTGAACATCCCTAAAATAGACTAAACTGGGTGGTGCACCTGCCCCAAAATGGTACCATTGGTTTTGACCCACAGCCATTTGAATGATTGAAGTATGGACCATGGGGGGGAGGCGCAGGTTCTCCTCCCCCCCAATAGGCCCCTTGCTGAATTGTCCCGACTTCGGGACATATGCAGTATGTCCAGATTCTGGTGCATGGGTATGTGTCAAAATAGGGGGGTCCTTTTGTCCTCTTTTAAATCAATCTGAAAAGGGTACCAAAAGAAACAACACCTGCAGATTTAGTCTGAAACATGTACCATTTGCTCGGAGCATCTCTCAGAACCTCTCCTAAATTGGGGAGGTTACATCAGCATCCCCACCAACTCCCCCATAGCCTCCCCCACGGCAAGTCTGGGTCAGCAGAGCTTCTACTTGGGTCGGCCAGGTGGACGAAGGGTAATCCAAGTTTTGAAAAACTGTGGGTCCAGAGGCTCCGATCGGCCTCGGCTTTCAATGGAAGACCCCCTCCCCCTCCAAAACGAGACCCAGGAGGTGTTTGGGGGTCTCAAAACCCGGCTGTTTGAGCCCTAAATGCATCGAATTGGAGCGTCTGGGGGTGGGACAAAACCCATTTCGCACCACTTTGACACCAGGTTGAAACCACTGTTTGTTGGGTAGTTACGTGGGAATCGAACCATTCCAGGGTTTCTGATCCCCGGTATGACCCACCCAAGTCCCCTTTGGGACCCCTACATGTACCAATGCACAAATGTTGGAACCCCTGCCATCCAATTGAACCAACTATGGCTGTGGCTCAAGCAAATGTAGCAACATAGCACCTTGGTAAATCGAAACAAAAAGCAAACAACCACATAACCGGGCTGCCCTCAGATCCCCCGCTAAAAGTTTAGCATGGGTTCAATGGAAACTACCACTCAACACCAAAAGGCTAAAAAACTAAGGGGACGGCTGGGAGCCACCAAAATAAGACGAGCTCCTCAGTGATGTGAACTGTAGAAATTTGTTTTTCAAAGCATGCGGCTTCTCAAGGTGCCGGCGCCACTATTCCTTTGTTTAGGTTTCGGGGACCTCAAAAAATGGCCCCAGGTGGCTTCCCTGTTGGTTTCCCTTTACCACAAACAAAAAAGAGGATACCAACTCAAGAAAAGGACACAATGCTTTCTTGCTGGTTCCCCTGACTAAGAAAAAACGGGGACCAACTCAAAGAAAGACACACCCTTGTTGTGTTTGTTGTGGACTGAAAGCTTTGGGGTCGATGGGCCCAAATAAACAGCAGAGGGGTGATGTGAGGCAGCATTATGCAAACGGGCTTCGGGGCTGTTGGGGATACCACCTGGGCTTAGCTTTATAAATTTGGACAACCAAAAGGATACCACCTGGGATACCACCTGGGATACCACCTGGGATACCACCTGGGAAAACCAAAGCGAAACCACAAATTGGGTGTCTTTTGACAAATTCTGTGTACCCTGTCCCTCCCTTGCCACACCTGACAGATGGGCCCTCGAGGAAATTGATCTTCCAGGTACCCTTAAGAGCACGTGCCACATTAGAGAGAGGCAAGAGCGAACAAGGGGCTTCCCTCCAAAAAAGGCCACGCCCAGTCCCCAACGCGGATTCTGAGCCAATACTGTGGATGGACGAAATCCTGCATGACATTGAAACCATGAGAAATCATTGTTTGTTGGCATTTACGGGGGAATCTTCATGTCAGGGTTTCTTAGACGGTGCAGGATTTCGTCCATCCACGCATCAAACAGAGCCACACCCAAGACCAGGGAATTCGCCGAGACGGAACACTGCCAAAAACAAGACGATTTGCATGGCTTTTCTGTCTCTTCCGGGTGCATTTCTTTGGGGCTGACTTAAATGGAGGACCAGCCAGCCAGAAAGAATGAATGGGCACTTGGAAAGGGACCTGAGTCATAATCAAAACCGATCGGTACAAAAATGATCGTCCCAGAACCATGCTTCAAGAATGAAGGCGGAATTCCGCAGCTATTTATGGCAAGGGGATTCTCCCTTACTCCAATTACCCAAATCGGTTTTGAGCAAGTGGCGCACCTGACTAAATGCCTCTTCCTCAGGTTTCTAGGGGTCAGTTGTTCAGTGACCCCGAAAAACAAAAAAATGGAGACCCTTTTTGAGGCTTCCGATTCTTTCTCGTGGGGCCACCAAAAAAGAAGTTGGAAAAAGAGACTCGGTGCCACTGAAGAACTGAGCCCTGGGCTTCCAAAGGCGAAGTTAAACTTGGATTTCCCGTGGGCTCCCGAGTAAACTTATCATCTTCGTATTCACGCCTTTTCACGCTCATTCACGGTTTGCCCTTCGCACGCTAAAAAGGCTACTGGCGTTTGCGCTTCAAGCCACGCAGCACCCAGCGCATGCTATGCAATCGCAGCCTTGCACGTCTCAGCAAGCCCCATTCAAGGCGGGAAGGTGCACAGCGACGTGCGGCCTGTTTGGCCCACCTCATCGCATCCTCATCTACATATGTGTGCACAAACCTTGGGTTCGTGTGGAGCGCTCTCACATCCGTTTCCAGGATATGGTCCAGCATCTTAGTTCCAACGTGTTCCAACGTTCCAAAGCTGTTTCAACCGCGTTGATCCATGTGCAAGCAAAGGGCATGGATTTTTGGCCGGATGACATAGGCGAGGATTCCCGCCCTCCCGGAGGCATATTGAAATCCATGTGCTGCATGCATGCACATGAGCATGAATATTCATACTCGAAATTCCACAATGCCGATAAATTAAGCTCAGGCCTCGCACACAAAGTGGCCAACAGAGTGTAGTTGGACAGGTAAGTCTTCCCCGCTTGATAGATTGCATTGGCCTCCAGGTCATTCCTGAATCAATGACTGACAATGTTTGAGTGCTGCCCGGCCAACGCCGCATCTCAAGGCACACGCTAAAACCTTGAGTTTCGAAAACGGTTTCACTGGCCATGGAACGAAATTCATTTTGTCCTTGGGGGGGGGGGGGGCAAAAAGTAGAACGGGGCGCACTTGCATATATGCGTAGCTAGTGTCAGATGACGGCCAGCACGCTCCTGCAAGCAGAAGAACCTGCACAGCGCGGTCCTCAGCATGGGCTGGGACCAAACCTTCCTAAATATGCGAAAGACCGGTTCTATTGAAAATGCAATTGAGGCGCTGGGCCAGAACTGTGGGGGCTAGCCGCTGGTTTTCTTGCAGTTGGGTATAACCCGAAGCTATAGATTTGCCCAAAGTTCGCCCTTCTTCGTGTGGCCAGTCCCGGCGCCAAGAGCGATCAGCACAGTCAGCTAGCCACTGGCAAAGGATCCGGCAGTTCCAAGCTTTCGACACCAAAAAATGTCCATTCGCAGGCTGGTTCACCTCACACGCCCCACCCCCAAACGGCGGTCACAAGGTTTGCGCCCGTTGTGAAAACATCCTGACCCGTCTGATTTTGTGTCTAGGGGAGGACTACTTTACAAACCCGACCCCACAATATATTGGAAGTAATATGTTGGACCACCCCCAACCTCGAGTACTGCATTCTTGGGTGCCCCCAATGGGGATTGGTTGATTTATGAGGGATTAGGATCAGGCTGCATCCAAGATAAATTAACTTTGGTGGGCAACTTGGGGCCAGTCTTATAAATAAATTAATGAAATTGAGTTGCAGACTGGTGTCATGGCACAAATGCCTCCCAGAAAGCATCACTAAGCCGATTCCCACAACAGGCCAAGCCACACTCTTGACGGAGAAGCGTTTATGGCTGCATGAGATTTTGTTGATCTTCTTCCACGAGCAGAAATCTGCATAGCTGGAATCCAGGTTTTGTTTGAGATCAGCATCAAACCGCCCAAATGCCCCCATCGAAATGAGCAGCATCCTGCAGGGCACTGTAAGGAACCCTCCTCCTGAGACGCTGAATTTAATGTGTGTACCCAAGATGAGCCGAGCGGCAAACATCCTCCATTTGAACTTTGGGCGAGCCCCAAATTCAGTATATGCATTGTGCAACCTTTGAGAAGGCACACGTGAAAATCTCGAAGGTATGTAAGTGGGCCTTGGGTTTCTCACAGCTCAGGCTCACAGGCGCTGCCAGGCTGGGCGGATGCTAGGCTGGCAACACTATGGGCAGGGTTCGTTAAAAGTTAACAGAAAATTGTGGTTGCCCTTGTAGCCTACCGTTTGGTGACTTTGATCCTCAAAATTAGAAGGAAAAGACACAACCCACAAAGAAAACAACCGCAGTTAATTGCTGACCTGAGGCACATGGCAAAAATGGCAGTTCTTCGGCCACAAAACGGGGTGTGTTGCGCTCGGTCCCCATCCAAAGTGCTGTATTTGTGTAAAACCTGTTTGTGATATTTGCTCCGCACCTGAAGCAAACCTTTTTGGCCCCCCAATAGGATCGGTGGCGGAACAGCATTCGAAACCAAGCTTGGTCTCCACGTAGCTCGGCTACACAACACCGTATTTTCTCCGGAAATAGCACTTGGCCATGTTCATCACACCCGTCGTAGCAAAGATTCAGGCTTGATGTGATTGCGTGCAAGACAGGGCGTAGGGTCTCAAGCGGCGGGCTGGCCATGATTTCGCTGCGCATTGCGTAAATCAAGAAGCGGGAGCATCTCACAGAGGTAGATCGAAATAACACCACATCAATAAAGATGCAGGCCACCTTTTGGTAACTGTTGTTCTCATAAAGGACTGCTTCGTCGCCGTACACTCCCAGCGGCCAAAAACGCCCCTGGCAAGCCTCTGAGTTACACGCCCAGGGATCATGTCTTGCTTCAAGGTGTGACCAAAATTTGTTCAGAAGAACAGGATCAAGGCGCAGCCCAACTTCGCATATCAAATGTTGTAGCACTTTGTGGGGAAGAAGCACCGGCATGTTCATCTGCTGGCGCTTACCGTTTAGAACCACCGGCACAGAAACCTCAATGGGCTCCTAAGCGCACACATGCACATGCACACATGCCTGAAACATTCACGCGCAACACCGACATGCGTAACAACCGCAGCAAGCCACACACACACAGCTCAATAATCACACCAGGTGCAAAAATAGTACACGTGTCAGAACGAAATGCAAAGGGCATGCATGTGCGTGCAAGTTACACGCATACAGAAAACTGCTGACCTGACATGAATCAAAAGAGTTTGCAAACGCATTTAACGCAAAACGCACGTTAAACACAACACATGTTCGGACCCAGTTGCTACAGGCAGTGCCACATGGCGAAAGAAATCCCGCGAAGCATTCTTGCCAGAGCCGACCTTGAAGCGAGCCATGCGATTTGTCCAGTGAGCAACATGGCCACGTGATTCCTCGGTGGCAAGGGCAAAAGCTTAAAGCACGGTGCTGGTGTGGGGCGATAATCAGCTGGCGCATAATGGTTTTGACAGGCGTCTTCAACGCTAGCCCTCGCAGTTTCGATGGCGGACAAAGCACTGATTTCCTCGGCGTTTGCAAAAATGGATCATGCATGTTTGGGAGTTGTAGGGCGTTGAAGGGTGCTATTTTCCCCCTTCAAACTGTGTATATACACGATTTGACCTTGCAACGCGGTTTCCGAATATCCCCAGTCGATTGAAGTGGGTTGTGTTTGCAGCAATCCTGCGTCAATATTGACTCGTTTACCCCAAAAGCTCCTGCCGAAAGCTGCTATCATGTATCGAATGTACCGGCTTGGGGCCGACCCGCAAACACTATGACCCCTAGATTAAATTGCTTTGAACATATTTGGCAAGTAGCCCCTGCAGCCAGTCGGTTAACCAGTAGCTGTTGCACGGGGCCTGCGCCACTGTCGCGCTCATCTTCAGCATGAGAGGCTCCACCTGCGAAGGCGTAAGCTGACACACAAGCAAAGATGCTAGGCTATGTGAGCTGCAGTGCACACAAAACCGCGCTGCCTAAACCATGCACACATTTTGATCTCATGATGCCATTTGCACGGCTAACTGCCCGGAGGCCGACGCAGCTGGACTTTGCGCATCCAGGCTGGCGGCCACTTTTTGCGACAAGGGTGGTGGAGGCCAGGGTTCATTGACTCCCAAAGCAGACATGCCAACATGCCAATCCCGTGCGCCAGCCATGCTCTGAATTGTGCGTGCATGACATGTGTGGTTCTTGGTTCGGCACGCACAGGTTCCCTGACATGTGTGGCCTAAGCCTGCTAGCCCTGCAATAAACCCTAGCACCTGCCAGTACTTGATGCCGGGCCACTGAAATCACTGAAAACACAGATTTCTTGCCCCTAGCACAGGTCCAAGCTGGCACAAGCACCAAGCAGCCTACTTCGAAGCTCGGGGCCTTTTTGGCTTCCCGGGCATGATCATGCCAAGCGATTTCTCAAACTCAGACTTGAATTCCTGGCATGGGATCATCAAGTTCTCCAGATCTTGGTCCTGCGATTCTGCATGGAAATTCGGGAAAATTCAACGGATGGCTCAACGGCAAACGCTTTGAATTCTCAACCCCAAGGTCGACCTGGCACCCTTTCGATATCGATCACCGGGCACAGGAAATAACAAACCAAAGAGGTCCTGGTTCGCTTGCAGAGCTTCAAAAAATCTAGAGATGGCCGACTCGAACTGCGTCTGCTTCTGGGCCAGGTCTTTGTGCAGGGCTTCTGCAACAGCCGGGGCCCTGGGCGTGCCAGGCAAGGGGCTCAAGGTGATCGGCTAGTATTCAAAAAAGATCGTACTTAATTCTTTTGTTCTGAGTTCCCGATGTGTTTTTTAGGAGGGGCCTCATGGGGCTTAAAAGCAATAGGTGGGGCAAGAAGGATTCAAATTGGCTTGGCGTGAACATAGGACAATTTGGAGTGCAGGTGCTGCCCACCAATAATGCCGAGGGGCAAGTGCGAAAGATCCTTGCAGGATGCCTTGGCCTTTTCGATTGTGTCACGCGAGGACTCCACGAGCTGACAGGGGCAGGCATGTGTGCAGAGCCGAATTTTGCTCATGCAAGTCAAAGCACAAACTAATAATTGAACATGAGTCCCACTAGCCTTCTTAGCTGTCTTGGCACGCTTTTGCACCATCTTCCTTTCTTCAAGGGCTGCCTCTTCCTCCTTTGTTTTGTCTGGCTTCTCTTTCTTGCTACGCTTGTTGCTCTTCTTGCCCTTCTTGCCCTTCTTGCTCTTCTTGCCCTTCTTGCTCTTCTTGCCCTCCTGCGCCGCTAAGGTCGCGGTCGCATGATCATTGCGGTTTTGCGCGGCTCCCAAGAGGTTGGAGTTGGGGCCGACCAACAGCCAGTCCACCACAAACTAAATTGACTTGATCAGACTTATTTCGATATATATAGCAAACCGATCGACTGCACATGCCATTTACCATGATCATAGTCTACAGCTAGCGTCCTTGCTCTTCTTGCTTGAAGATTCGCTGGAGCTTGAATCCTCATCAAGTGCTTCGAAGAGCTTGCACATCTCTTCTTCTTCCGTGTGCTCGTGGGAGCTTTCATCGAGAACCAAGTACTGCACAAGATCCTGAAAACAATGCTGTTGGCACAAATAAGACGCAAACAGCACTGCAACCCCGTTCCCCCCCCTCCCCCTCCCCCCAGCACACAGAAATGATCATGATTGTGGCACCCATCAAATTTCAGATTCAACCATGTGCATGCATGGATATCGATATTGGGTACATCAGTTGACTGATATGATATCATGATCATGGTTTGCATGTCCTGGTTGTCCGGGCATTCTGGATGTTGGCGAATTTCCTTTGCAGCTAGCTGTTCATCGCCTGCCTTTCGAGAAATGATATCCTCTGCAGGGCCTTCTCCAAACTTTGCAATCAATTCGCTCCGGGTGAACCATTTGCGTACCCCCTTGATCTTGTCACTGGTCCTTTGCCTGATTTGAAGCAAAAAGCGGCTGTTGGTCCAATTGCCACTGCACGACATCCAGGCTTCGTACAGGATGGAATTCATGGCCGAACCTTAAGTAAATGTGAACGCTCATGGGCTCACATGCATCTGCAGGGTCAAACCTATGATTGTGCGTGTCTGTGATTGATCCAGGTCGCAGCCAGTGGCAGCCATGCCCATCTTCCGGATCTCAGGAGGCGCTCGCGGGCCTGGGATGGGTTTACATGGTGCATGTGTATCTTTCGCGCATGTTTGTAGTACTAGTCGACACCAAGCGCCCAGCTCCGCACTGCCCTGAAGTATCGCATATACCTCGCGTGTGCTCTGGCTTTGGCGCCAGCATCGCTTTTCTTGCTATTGTCATCTTGCTCATCAGTGGGCGTTTTCGCAGTTTGCTCCTTCTCCTGCTTGCTTTGCTCCTGATTGCTTTGCTCCTGCTTGCTTTGCTCCTGATTGCTTTGCTCCTGCTTGCTTTGCTCCTGCCTCTCTGATGCCTGTGCATCGCTTGCCTTGCTTGCTGCAGCCATGTCCTTGCGCTCGTGTTCCAGCAAGCGGTCGACTGCCCGGTCAAACTGGTCCATGAGATCCTTGTCACTGCGCGTGTCTGCCTGGTCGAAAGTGGAAGCTCGTTGGAGCTGCGCACGTGTCCACTCAGTGTCGGTCCAATCTGAAGAGTCAGACCTGGCGGGGGTTGTTGCTGCCTCGCTGCGTGTGTCGCTCCATGAGCGCCAGTTGCTGTTTTGCCAAGCGTGCCCATCCCACCAGTTGTCGCGCCCCGACCAGTCCCACCACTCACCACCCCAGCCACGACCCCAACTGCTTTTGTCTTGCCAGGTGCTTCGCCCAGCCTCGGCAAGAGTCGGGTTGGGTGGAGGTGACGGTGATGAGGATGCATTGTCCATGCCATTCCCATTGGGGGATTGCGTGGTGCATCGCTGCTGCGGAGTCAACACAGGTGCGTGCTTGGGTTCTGAAGCTGGTGAGCCATTCAGCGGAACTGGCACGCTTGTTGCCAGGGCCCCATGAGGCGGCGTTGCGCTTGGCAGGCTGTTCGGCTGCACTACACTGGGCGAGTCAACAAGAACGGGACCTGTCTCCTCCAGGCTGTAGGTCTGGGTGTCTTGCGACTCCAACGATGTCGCATGGCTCTGTGGAGGCACTGGTGCCGGTGCATCACTGTTTGGTGGCGCTGGTGGTGCTGGTGGTGCTGGTGGCGCTGGTGGCGCTGGTGGTGCTGGGGTCTGTGGCTGCTTCTTTTTCCGAACAACAACTTTCTTGATCACTTTCTTCTTTTGCCCTTTGGCAGTGCCTGGCAGGATTGAGGTGTCAGAGCATGCATTGGGCACGAAGGGGCAAGCATGGAATTATCTCTAAAAACGATAATGTGCGCTCACCGAAATGCGGTCCGGCTTTAGCAATCGAGGCCCCGGCCTTTGGAATCGGTTTCTTGTCCGCCAAGATTCTCGTCGCTCCTACACGGCACGTCTAAATAATTATTTTGGCATTAATTGGAAGCGCACATGCATGCATGGGTTCGAATCTATCCAAGCCCCCCACTGTCCCAGAAGCAAAGTGGGCTGTGTGTCCAGCAAGCTCTCCATTTCACGGGAGTCAGGTTGCCGCTCACATTCCATTAAGGCTGCCCGTCGGCGCTTGGCCTTCTCTAGCACGGCACGCGGATTTCCCTCTTCAGGCATGTCAGGCAAACTACACTGCCAGCTGGCTACTAGGGCTGATTGCAAAGCACATCGGCGACACTGACTTCACAATGCGTGATGTGTTTGCACCGCATGACCCGTTTGGCAGATCATAGCATATGTTTTCCCGCCACACTCAGCACGTTGCCGTGTCTTGATCGGGGTTCAAGCAAATATCCTGAAATTTGCTGATTTATGAGTTCACCGCCCCCTACCCCAACCAAGACATCTCTGTACATTCTGGCGTGAGGTCACAACAAACACTTATTTTTATAGGGCATGATTTTCACGGTTTGTTCACGCTTTTTTCACGGGTAAACTTGTCCTTTCACGGGTAAACTTGTCCTTTCACGGTTGTTTCACGGTTCCTTCACGGTCACTGAATTTGCCAGTACTGAAAACCCTTGTACATGGTTCCGAGGCTGAGCACTTCAAACCAGTTGAGCCCAAACAAGTTCCTCAAAATAATCCAGACTTCCGCTAAATTGGCAACTGGACACAATTCAAACCATGGAAAAACGAAGTGTACCCGTGGCTACATGCTAAGCTATGTGAAAACACAGCTCCGGCCCACCATGAATTAGCGGACCCTGTGGAAATCACCCTTGCGAGCCGCTCGGGCCAGGAAGACCCGCAAGCCAATCAACTTGGCATGCTTCCACGCCAGAGGCGCGCTCAGCTTGGAATCCTGGGGGCTGGCAAAAAACATGCCTGTCACGCCACAAACTATTCCCTGGGCACCACACGGGTTTCTCCAGCAAGGGCTTCATTGCCAAGTTGATGGCCGCCTTCAGAACGTATGGGTGCCTCTCCTGCATGGTGGCAGTTGCGGGGAATGAAGACAATTTAACATATCACATCAGTATAATGCGCTATGAACGCGGTCCAGAACGGGTTGGTGAAGCTGTTGAAGAGCTTGCCCAAAAGCGTCTGGATACTGCTGGCTCTGTTTGAGCCGTGGTCCTCCTTGCCTCAAAAGCGGTGTTCAAAGCATGCCCCCTCAGAATTCAAGCCAACAACTTTCCCGTGCTGTTTGGGCCCCTGGCACTTTAAGCCGGCCGCGCGTGTCTCGGCGGCGCACCACCATGCCCTCACCGGTTTTTGCAAGTCTCAATCGCAGCTTGATGGTCAGTGGTCGGTACAGGGATTCGATCCATGGCCTCAAAATTGATGTTCACCAGTTTCGCATTCGAAGCAATGATGTGTGTACTGGAAGCAATGAACAAACCACTCTGAGGACTAGGCGCTGTTCCCATGCCCAAGCTGGGCTTGCAACTGAATCCATTGTATGCCCCCATCCAACTTAGCAAGCGCATCAATGAGAATAAACTTCAATTTCAAGCTGGCACGTGATTTGTTTCCAGGCACAACTGGGAGCATGGCAAGAAGCTTTCATACCACCGTGTGAAGTGGAACTGTTCAATGCATTGTTTGAAGTGCACATAGTAGGGGTGCAGGTTCAGGCATGAGCTTCGCGGCTGCTCCACGAACACCCACGCACCTCTGGCCGTAGCCAGCATGCAGAGTAGCATGAGTCGACATATGAGCCTCAGCCACAGGAAATTCCGAATCTGCCCAATGAAATGATTTCACCGCTATGTCTATGTGTTAACAGAATCGGTGCGTGGGGTAGCACATTCTCAGCTGAGGAGAGCACACGTTGGATTCGTACACATACCGCCGGGATTCTTCAGCTCCAAGTGGGTTTTCTCGGGATCTCTGACTTGTGTATCTGTTCAAAAACACGAAGCTTGAGCAGGGTGGTCCTGCAGTCATTAATCCTGACTCCTTCAGTCGAAGTGTTTGACGCACTGCAATAGCAAAGCCCTCGGGCGACAGCAAGTTATGGGCTCGTGGGCGTTCACGAATCTCATAAAAGTCCCTTAGATCGTTGTTTGCAGTTGCAAAGGGGCTGTCAAATACTGATCTGGGGCGCAGGCGCTCTCATTGAAGCTGCGTCTCAGCCGTACGCCAGGCAAACTGTTTTTGCGCTTGGTTTGATATTTTTTAGCAAGCAGCTTGAGGCTTTGGCTGAAGGCTCGCGAGATTGATCGGCCGCCCGCAAAAAGATCCAAACAGCAAAGGTCCTGAGCAAGTACTTGCGCGGCAAGTGGCTGGCAAGTGGCGTACAACTGTAACATGAAAAGCATCGCGCATGCAGCTTAGTCTGGACAACCATCCCCGTTTGAGAGTCGATCCCAACTGGGCCACGCATCGACATTCTTGGCACCAGGCACGGCCCATGCTGCTGGAAGACTGCTGCGCGCAGTAGTCACACATATCCAGCCTCGGGCTGAGCTGGTCATGTGATTCTTGATCAAGGGATGGAGGTGCTGGAAGAAGGGTCTTGAAACAGGGTACTAATTTAGTACCCATTTGACGGTGTCGCTCAAACACAAATAAGCCCTATAACCAGAATCGAGTGGTGGATGATACTAATTTTGTCCCCGTTTGACGCTGGGTGGATCGGGTCCAGGGTACTAAATTAGCCGCCATTTGACGCTAGGTCCGCAAGTGGTCGGATGGAAGAAGGGTCTTGAAACAAGGTACTAATTTAGTACCCATTTGATGGAATCGAACTTGAGCACAGGCTTTTGCAGTACGGTACGATGCGAGGCCCCGGCAGAGTAGGCGGTGCCCCCCAGAAAAGCAAAATGCTTGCCGTCGTGACACTCAATGCCAGGGCCGAGGTGCGCCATTGCGGGTTCACCGTGTTTGGCATCCCTTCTACACCCAGCTAATAAATGCCAAATCCTTGATTTCAGATCGAAGACTCGCATGAGGTTGCCCCAAACAGCACAGGTATCAATCCTCTCGCACATGGCAAAAAAGCACAAGCGCAGTAACTACTTTTCACATGCGAAGGCAGTCCCACATCTAGGCTGTGTCCAGCCAGCAGGTCAGTGAGTCCTGAGTCGGGGCACAGCGTTGCCAGCCAAGCCCAGGTCGGATTTGGATGATGCTGAGGCTCAGTCCGGGGCACCCAGTTGATTCCACAAAGCGCCTGGGCCAAGCAACTTTCCCACCACCCAAAACTCCCAATTCAGGTTACCATGAGAGCTGTAATGCCAATCTATTGGTTTTTCCATGAGCAGGTGCTTGAGGCCGGCGCGTAGTTGCGGGCAGATCATGAGCTTGCTTTGGGCCTTGGCAAGTTGCAACATCAAACTTATGTCCTAAGAGCACGAGCGCTAGCACTAGAGGCAATGACGCCAAGGGAAGCCATCCAGCAACAAGCCGTGCAACCATCCACCTTGCCACGGGCACAAGTTCCATGTGGATGCAGGGAAGTGACGTCATGACCATCAAAGTGTTTAGGCTATTTACGGGTTCTTGAGCATGTGGCCACTTGACCCTTCAGCTCTAAATCGAGGTCGGCACGCATCGTCAATGGTTGAGAACCTGCCCCACGCCACTGAGCAACTCTTGAGCTTGTTCGCCTGGCAATGTGTGTAGTGGCAATCAACCAGCTTTCAAGCCCACACACGCGCGGGCCTTCAAGTCAAGTTTCCATTCGCTGTTTGTTCGCTCCATCAACTCAGTGTTCACACTGTTGACGTAAAAGCTGCCACCGTTGAGAAGCCTGAGTGCCAGCGCAAGAAGTAAAGGGAGCCAGCGCAATAGCCAACACAATGGATGATATATAAATTCAAGTCACATCACCGCAATTGAGCTATCTGTGTTCGTTGCGCACGAAGGGGGTGGCTTCATGGTCCATGACCTGGGTATTGATGAGAGGAAATGGTGATTAAGCTTGATGGATTTCGATCATGGGAATTGGTGTTGCGGCCAAATGTCCAACCGATTGTGTTCAAATCGGCAGGCACTTCGATGTCCTGTCCCTCGGAGTCGGCGAGAGTAATCACTTGTTCTTGCGGCCTACCAGGAGTATTCAGTGGTACGTTTAAGAAACAAACTTGGTAAATATAAATGCATGCATGCCGAACCCTGCCTCTGCGGCCCTAGACTTCTTGTTGACGGCCCCGGAGGCCTGCGGCTAGCTCTGCGGGCTGGGAGGCAAGGTGGGGGGCTGGGCCTGTGACTGGGCCTTGCGTTTTTTCTTTCCCTTGCCCTCCGGCTCCTGGCGTTGGATGGTCACCCCACAAGCCGCTCAAGTGAAATCATGCAAACACCAAAAGTATATTATCATTTTCAAGCTTATAATTATATCCCTCACTTGACGCTGTCACTTTGGCCTTCGCATCTTTTGCCTCCTTCTCGAGCTTTGAGCTGGCACTGGGATCCTGCCACAAGTCTCACGTTCGAATCCTCATGTGACATGACCGCAATAGTTGATGCCCGAAAACTCTTGCAAACCAACCCCAAACCGAATTTTCGGGAATCAACAACTAACGCCCTAGAAGGAACTAGTCCGGCCTCAGTCGCTTCGGCATCGGGTGCGTGTTGCTCCTGTCACATTCAGCGCGACATGAGTGGGCCGCTTGAATCCTGAGTTTTGAAGAGCCTCGTCCTTCTTGTCCACCTGCCCCTCTTGAATGTCCTGGCAGCAGAGCTACCGGTTTTCCCCATGAGCCCGATCTAGGTTGAAGATTTTGGGGGAGCGCCTCGTCCTGCTTGTCCACGGTCTGTTGAATGTCCTGGCAACAGATATGCTGGTTTTCCCCATGAACCCGATCTAGGTTGAAGATTTGGGGAGCGCCTCGTCCTTCTTGTCCACGGTCTGTTGAATGTCCTGGCAACAGAGCTGCTGGTTTTCTTTTGAACCCCGCAGTGAAGATTTTGTGGGAGCGCCTTGCTCGCGTTGACGCCGACCTTGTCCTTCTGCTGATTTGCTGCCTGGCCGAGCAAATGCAAAATTAAACCGGCCTACCAGACCGAGAAAAGCTTCCTGGGATGACCTGGCCTTATCCACGCAAGCAGTACCCTCATGAACCTTGGCTATTAGGGGGGGCGCTTCAGCATTTAAATGCAAGTTAGGCTCAGATTCTGTTTTTGTTCTCTTTGAAGATCTAGCCCTACCACGCCCTCGGCCACGACCACGGCCCCAAACGCCAAAATGCTGCCTGCAGGAGAAACATGCAAACAAATGCAATCTTGCAATCGTACTCAGATGCGTCTCAATTCGCCAACGCGCATGTCAACATGCCATTCGTGTCAACATGTCCCATGCTTGCGCAAAGCCAGAGGGGGGTGCGCGCCTTCTGCCAAAAAGCGCTTGCGAAGCGCTCGCTTCATGCGCCATGAGTGCAGGATGGCGCAGGTTTCCACTCCACGGTCGGATCGATTCGATCTATCTGATTAGATCAGTTCGTTGTTATGTTCAAGAACTCTTGTGATATATGTTGTGTGCTGTGCATGTATGTAAGCAAGTTGGGCCGGAAATCAGCAAGCAAGTGCACAACTTGTCCCCAAAGAGTAAACTTGTCCTCAACAAGTAAACTTGTCCTTTTCGTCAGGCGAAGTTAAACTTGTCCTAAGAAGGGCAGGGGAGGGTTGATTCCCCATTTTTTCAACCATCGTTCTTTCCGAAAACTGGATCCGTTTTCCCCCTGGGTGTCCGGAGGTTTTCTTGAAAGAAGGATCAATAGAAAGAATGGACACGGACGGTACCCCTATGGGTTTCTTTTGAGACCCAAGCCAAAGGCCGCCTCTTCCATCCCAGGCGCTTCAGCTGTACATAGCCTTGACCCCCAGCCTGGCGGAAAGAGGTCTTGTCCTGCGCGAAAGCCCCAAAGCCCCCCGTGCCCTCGCCACTCCGATGGTCTAGCCCAGTTGCCCAGCGACCGAGTGTTGGTCAACCTAGAGTCTCCGTGACCCCTAGCAAAAGGGCCCATTTGACCCCTTTCTTTTGGGCAATGACCAACCATTTTTCAAGGGTCAGAAGGAGAGTCTAGGAACATGTTTAACGGGAAACCCCACGTGACATGCAACCCGGGGCTGACGACATAGCCCAGAAGTGACCTTGCAACTCTTCTCGAGCCTCCGAAACTGGGCCGAAGAACAAATGGGCTGGTCCAAAGAAAGAGGAGTCGTGGCCCATGGAGACTACCGGAACCTAAGCTGGCGATTGCTTCAGGAAACCCTGGCCTCAAGCAACCGCCAAGACAGCCTCCCGAAGACTCCATGAGATATGGACAGGATGAAGCCTTGTTCTGGGTACGGCTCAGAATTTGCATGTTTAAAGGGTCATGGAGAGTCTAGGTACCAGGCTTCCATGTTCAATATCTATTTTAAACCCACAGCCTTCTTGGTCCGTGCGCATCGCTCGAATCCTGTAGTTCCCCAAGTTTGGTCCAGCTTTGGATACGAGCACTCCAAACCTGCAGGGGTGTAGCCAACATCATGTGAGTCGCAATCAAAACCTGGTACTAAAATGGTCGTAATCCCAGAACCATGTACAGGATTGAGAAGGCGAAATGCCGCAGCTGTTTATGGTTGGGATCGTCGCTTACTAACCTTCATCTACCCGCATTTTGATTGTGAATCCAAGCGGAATTCTGCACCCTTCGTGTGGGGTTGGGACTGTCCCTTACACCTCACCTGTGCAATTGTTTAAGGGGCCGAAGAACACGCGTTCGCATCAGCTGTTAAGCACTCCACAAAAACCCCTCGCACTGCTGGATCAAGCTTTGCTGAAACAGCCAAATTAGTCGATAGAGAAAAGCTGTAGGATCAGTAAAAGTGCTGCAAAACTCGGACTTGTTGATTAACTTGAAATTCTGCACTCTACCTAGACTCTCCATGACCCTTAAAAATGGTTGGTCATTGCCCAAAAGAAAGATTCGTGTCATAACCAACCATTTTTAAGGGGTCATGGAAAATCTAGGTACATATAGTTTATAACACCATGAGCAGATTCAATATTGCCGTAAACAATCGAGTGGCTACCCAGCGTCCTGGGGATACATCACGGCCTTGAAGCTGAGCATCTTGCCGTGAGGGCCCTCGATCTTGAACTCCGGCGACACCAAGACCTCGCGCGCCATGCCCGCTCTCCGCGTGATCCGCGTGATTCGCGCAGGCGGCGAGCTGGGTGTTGAAAGGTGGGACTTTGTGAGGCCTTCGAGGTGTTCTTGAATTGAGCGCCACTATATCCCTCCCAAATGAACCATAGTACACGGCTCAGGGTTACTTCAAAGACCATGGGTCAAACATTTGGACCATTAGGGAAATCGTCCTTTCTATAACAACAAAGTTGTTGACTTACCACCGACTGATTGACGGCTGAGGAATTTATCTTAGGAAACCAAAGGATAACCCACGTTGCTATGCACAGCTTGGCGTACTAAGCCCAACAAAATACGGCGACCAAGCCCAAGGGACCCACAAATAAACGGTGATCACCTTCTGGGGCCAGGTAAAATGGAAACCCAACCAGTCGATTCGCCTTGGGCAAGTAGATTACACCTCAGAAACAGCTTCTCTCCAATTGGTGGTTTGGCGCTTGGGTACGGTTTCTCATTTACCCTCTACAAGAACCAGGTCCCGACCCGTTCAAATCCCCCACCGCCGGGCTCCAAACCACCAAGTAGGCTCTACACCTCTTGGTGTGGTAGCAGAAAACCCGCGTTTTTTTTCTTCGCAGCCGCCCCCAAGTCAAAAAACATCGAAGAGAACATCAAACAAAAGAAGAAGAAACAAAAAAACAACTCGCCAAGACTTAAGTAGGGGTTACCTGATCAGAAACTAACGAGCCCAAATCGCGGAGCCGAGGTCTTCTATCTAATCTAATCTTATCTATCTATCTATATCTAACCCATCTATTTATCTATCTATCCATCCATATGTGATCTATCTATCTATCTATCTATCTAGTTATTCTAATCTATCTATCCTAATCTAACTCAGAAACATCTTCGCAGCCGCCGGCCCGAGGCCGAGATCTCCGATTCCACTTGCCTCAAGACAGACGCGCCCCCCCAAAAACCGTGGGGACCTGGACCGTCTGGACCCTCAAACTACCAAAAAAAAAACGGGATACTGCCCCACAGAGCCTAGAGGATAAAACTCCTGAGCTTTGCTGAGTAGCTTCTTTGGATCATATGTGAGCCACAGTGGACTTCGACGTTGGGAGCACAAAAAAGCAGATCGGAGAAAAAGAAGAAACACAACGCCCAAAACCAAAACCAACAAAACCAAACCAGACCACGGGTCATATCCCCCTGTGCTTTCCTTTGGACTTTCCGGAACAAACCCGTTTTGGAGGAGCAAAACCCCCTGGTTTTTGAAACAACCTGGCCTCGGGTGTCTGACTGGTCTGGAGCAAAAGGGACACCGATTTCTTCGTTGCCGCTTGGGCATATAAAAGGAAGCCCAGCCCAAGAAAAACAGGCGAAGCACGAAAAGACTAGGAGGGATCTTGAAATGGCTACCTAGAGTCTCCGTGACCCCTAGAATAAGGGGTCATGACCCCTTTCTTGTGGGCAATGACCCCATTTTTTAAGGGTCAGAAGGAGAGCTAGGTAGGGCTTTCAGATTGCCCATGCTTAACTGGGGACAAAGCTAACCATTCAGCTCAGTCCCGGACCATCTAAGCGATCTAAGTCTGGGTCCAAATAACCCTCTAATGGTGGCTTAAAAGGAAAGAACCCACAAAAGGTCATGTTGACAAGCCAGGAGAATCCTCACCTGGTGCCTTGAGGTTTGGAATTGGCACCCTTTTCGGCTTGGTTTTTGTTTCTGGAAACCACCAAAATTCAACTGCGCCAGACCCCGTGCCAAGGAGGGAGAGAGGCGCGCCTTGGTCTTGTCGTTCAGCTTCTGGGAGTCTGCCACCCAGGAGATCATGCGCATGTCTTGGCTTCGCCCGATCTTCTGCGGCCTCAGTTTTTGACTTGGGGGACTTTCGGGTTTTGCGGGTTCCCTCGGACTTTGTGGGGTTTATCCGTTATGTTATTATTATGTTTTGGTTGTTTTTCCCCCGTGTTTTCCTCCGTTGTTTGATTAGTCTTGTTGTTATTTCCGTTTTTTCTGTTTGTTTCCCTTTTTTGCTGGGGAACTCTGGGCTGGTACCCGGGGATTCTCTGGGATTCTAGATGCGGGGCTCGCTGGAAAGATGGATTTTGGAAATGGGGAAGTTGCTCGCATCGACAGGGGTCTAACACACAATTGCAGCAATGCTTCGGTTTTTCTTTTCTGGATCGACAGGATTCACACCATCACTAAAAAATGGTTGGGGCAATATAGCCCCCATTGCATGAGTTTGCCTGAGAAGTTTCATCTAAATCGGGTCAACCTTCTTCTTGCGGGGGTTGAATTCCACGAATTTCCGTGGGAGCCAAACAAATACTGCGCCGATTTGGGGCTGGTTAATGTGAGACAACCCGTGGCAGCTCATTGGAGTTTTGGTTGGCGTAGAGTTGGGGAAACAACGAGGCTGGTTTATAGCAATTCCACTGATGCGTCCCGGGCCGCCCAGGCGGGTGTGCAACTCCAGTACTTGAGTGCCCTAAGGGTCGATGGATCGTTTTGGGGCTCTCAAAACTGGTTGTTTTCAACGGCCCCTGAGGAACTGGTCGGGGTTCTCCATTAATCGGTCCGGGGGTGCATTGGAGGGGTCATGACCCTTCGGGTGGCGTATTTCACAGCCACTTTGTGGACTGCGCACACATACCGGTTTCTAAATGTTTCTAAAAAGGATCCAGCTCCAGATCGGACCGCGTCCGAACGGAACCCATGTGCGAACGAAACGAATTGGGCTCTGGCTCCAAAAAAAGGCTACCGGAACTGGGTTGTTACCGCGCAGTCTGAATATTCGATTCCGAGCCATAGTTTGCGGAATCGGCCAACATCGAGCCAATAGAAATCCGGGTGTGGTCCTTTTAAGGCCTTCTTGAGGGCTTATCCTTGCCGGGATAAGCCCATAGCCCCGCCCCCCCCCCTAGCCCTTCGCTAGGGGTCCGATTCCATGTTGCAATAGTATGGAATCCCTAAGGTAGGTAGTTGAGAGCCGCAGGGTCTGGGGTTCCTTAGTAACTTTAGGGAGCCTTCGGGAACCTCCACCTTGGACCACCCCCCCTCTGCACTGGATTCCCTAATCCCAAGTTGGTGGAACACCAGGGTTGTGGTTGATCACTCGGGGAGTTTATCCAACCACTTCTGTGATAGTTGTGCACATCTCCGCCTGAAAAACGGGGGTGGGGCGTTGAATGTCTTTGGCAGATTCGCGGATTCCATTTCAATCTCCCCCTGATATAAAAACGAGACGGGTTGCACGTCTTTGGGACAAACGCGTGGATTCCATGTCAACCCGCCGCGCAGTTGAACACCTCTCCTTCCAGTTGGTTATTCGACCCCTGGAAAAAAGAAAAAGACAACATATTTCCAGTGAAGTCGATTCCCTTTAAAACCGACAGGGGAAAGAACAAAAAACAAACAAAACATTTGGCTGCGGCTCAAAAAACCGGTACCAAAATGGCTTGCCCTGGTAAGTGGAAACCTGGACCAAAACCTGCGGTTTGCCCTCCTGGTGAATTTTGAGCCACACCCATTTCAGCAAGTGGAAGTCTCCTCTCCTCCGGGCTTCCCAGCTGGTGGGGAAGCTCTCCCACTTTGCTCCAGAAACCTCGGGTGCCGCGAGCTTGCGGGCGCTTGGGGATGACTTTCGGAGTTCCCGGTGGTTGAATGAGCCGGTTTTGGGAGGCCCCTTAAAGGCAACCACCCGGTTTTGTCTCCTTGAAGGAAACCACCAGGCTTTGTCCCCTTGAAGGAAACCACCAGGTTGTCCCCGCAAACCACAGGGGTTTGGGCTTCCCCTAAAAAAGGAACCCACCAGGTAGGGAATGACTTTCCGAGTTTCCCTGGGGTTGGCGCATCGGCGTCCCTTTAAGGGGGGAAATAGATGGGTTTCCCTGGTAGATGATGAAACCACTAGATCAGCCAGGAATCGCCATCTATTTAACAACCAACTGGGGACACCTATGTTGGTTGAATGAGCGCCGGTTTTCGGGGTCCCGAATCAAGGAAACCACCAGTTGGATGGTTTGAGGAGCCATGACTCATCTACATCAAAGGAATCGAACAAAGACTTTTGGCGGGAAAAACGAAAGTCCTACGCTGTTGAATTCACCTTTCACTTCTGGGGGGTTCTTGGACCGATTTCATTCTTGGAGCATCGCCCCGGCTGGCCAACTCATCTTGGGTCCAAGGGGGCTTCCGGTTGGCAGCCTCGACTTGGTTTTCCTCACGGTGGGAATCAACGTGCCAACCAACCATATTGGTTGACGAACAAGCCCGATTGTTTCTCAACAAAAAAAACTAGCGGCCATGGGAAAACCGTTTCGGTTGGAACTCAATCGTTGGTAAAGGCTCGTTATGACCTAAGAACAAGTGCACCAATGGAAACTTGAAGTTGAAATTGTAACAACGGCAGAAAACCCTCCGAGAGAACAAAAAGGAACAAGGAAGGCAGAATAAGCAGAAGAAGCAGAAGAAGCAGCAGAAGAAGAAGCAGAAGAAGAGGAAGAAGAAGAAGAAGTCGTCACTGCCAAACTTAGATGGTCTGAACTCTGGTTTCTAACCACTTTGTCCCAGTTAAGCTCTTGTGAACCCCCCCAGTTTCACTAAGAAGATGGGGTCATAATCAAATTAGATAGAATCTCACAATGTTCAGGATAAAATTGAAGTCCCTGGAGCCTCCTTCTCACTGTTAGAAAATGAACATGGGGTCACCTTCTCAAAATCAGGGGCGACTTTGCTTGGTTGACGTTGGAAGGGGAGCAAACATTTTATGTTTAAGCAGTTAAGTGTTGAGGATTTCCCACTAAACCACAATAAGAGAAATGTAAGATGTTTCCCAGCAACAACCATGTTTGAGTCTCCAAGTCTACGACCACCAACCCTCCTTCCCGGAACTGCTGCCACCAAGCCGTGTGTGACCTCCCGCTGCAAAGGCTCCTGGGCTCCGGGCGTTGGACGCGCCCCCCGGGTCTTGCAGCTCGTTGGGGGTAGTTCACGATGCGGGGGGTGAGGGTGCCACCCTTGCGGTTTAGGGAGAGCCCGAAAAAAAGGGCAAACAGCACAACCTGCTGTGGACGAAATCCATTTCGCACCACATAGGAATATCCCTGGAATGATTGGATTCCATGCACATACCAACAAACAGTGGTTTTCCATGATTTCAAAGCGGCGCGTTCGTCCCTCCACAGTAGGAGGGGAAGACCTCATTGTTTGAGGCTGCAAAAGGAGGACGCCCAAAGGCCCTCATCTTTGTTCGGGTCTTGGTCGAGGGACTTGAAACACCAAGGAGAGGGCCCAAAAAGTTTAAGCTTTTGACAGGGACCAAACCGAGGAGCCTTGGTTTTTTTGCGCGGGAGCGGGGTTGCGTTACCTTGGCCAAATGATTGGTTTACCACCCCCCCTTTTACAAAGGGAATGAAGTTGGATTTCCTAAACTTTCGAGTCTACCATAAGGGTCCAAAGAACTAGAATGGGATTCTGGGGCATTGTTGCACCACCAAAGTACCTCGTGATTCGACTTCATGTTCGTATTATTTAGGCCCTTAGCCATTACATTACTCTCGGGTTCATTCCCCATTCTGTTCCACAACTGTTCTTAGAAAGGAAAACCACCTGGAACTGCTTCTGACCCTTAAAACGGGGTCATGCCCCCTGGTGCTTGGTAGATGGGCCCCAATTTCGGGAAAGGGTCAGAAGGAGACTCCCGACACCTGTTTCCGCTACGCACTTGATAAGCTGGGACCTGGTGCATCGAGTGGGGTCCTTCAGCAGCAGGATGCTCTTCAAATAGTCGGTGCCGGCCGTGTCCTCGCGTGGAATGAAAATCCAACTGGGGCAGTTAAGTTATGGGTGTCTATCGAGTCTATCCACACCCTACTGTTTCAAGTCTCAGAGATTTGTCAAAGTGTTCTTGGTTCCAGCCAGCACTAAACAAAGACAACAAGCAAAAGTTCAAATGTTTGAAAGTTTGGTTCTGGACGTGTCAAATAGTAGGGGAAGTACAGCTGCAGTTTTAAACGTGCTGGAAGGTCTCAAGGGAGGCATGCAAGAGAAGAACAACAACAGACACAGGGTTCATCGGATTCATCTGCACAAAGCTAGCCTTCCCAAATTCATGGAAGCCACCTACGTCCAGGACATTTGCACAACCTCCTGCGTGTGGCGAATACTCAGCCAACTACAAGTATATTCTTTGGTAGCTGGTTTCTATGGCAAGTTTGTTTGATTCTGGCCCATAGAGAGTGAATCGTTGAACTTATGATACTCCCAGAAAAGGTTGTCTCTGGTTCAGTCTTTGAATCCATGTGTGTCATCTTCAAAACTCCTTATTTTCATGGCTCTTTTCACAGGAACTTTCACATTGGTTGTCTAAAATCCCTAAGAGGTTGATCACAATTACCATCCACCGTGAGAAAAGGAACCGGTATGTTTTGAGGTTGGACTCCCCAAACAGGTGCCTTTCCTCTTGGCGTCCCTGTAACAACCACACAAAAAGGGGTACCAAGTCTCTACAAAAAGACACACGCATGGGTATACGTAGTGGTTCTGTATGGCTTTCCCTACCAAACGAAAAGATACCCTGCAGAAAAAGGAACCCTTCCCATTGACAACCAAACAAGAAAGAGTGGTGGTTCGCCTCTTGGTTTCCTTTTGAAACTACGAAAAAGGGATACCCTTCGCCTCAACAAATTCGCCAGACCCAAGAGAGTACGCAGCTCTTCCATGGCTTTCATATCCGAAAGAAAGAAGTGATGTGCTTCGTGTCCCTTGAAAACACACACACACACAAACAAAAAAAACACAAGTACCTAGAGTCTCCGTGACCCCTTGAAAATGGGGTCATGACCCCATTATTTTGGGCAATGACCCCATTTTTTAAGGGTCATGGAGACTCAAAAAACAGATTGGCGCTTCACCTTTCAAATCCAAACATGCAAAATAATAAGGAAAGAGAAGAAACAACAACGGGATTCCAAACAAAAAAGCCTTCGCCTCAAAACAGGGGTAGCCTTAAATCAAGGGTACCAAACAAAAAAGCCTTCGCCTCCAAAGAAGGGGTTCCCCTTTTTTGTTGCCCCATGGCGGGGGTTTCTCGCTCCTGCTGGTGCCCAGCCACGGATTCGGCCAGGTCCTGAGCGCTTGCTTCTGATGCCCACGACAAGAGACGAGGCGCGGATGTCAAAGCGGATGCAACCAAAAAAAAACGAGACTCCAGGTACCCTCTTTTTTGAGGCGAAGGGTTTTGTGGTTGGAATCCCTTTTGTATTTTGCCATGCTGTGTTCAAGGCACACAAGAGACATCATGTCTTTTTCTGGGAACCCTACAATTTCCTTGGTAAGGTGACTTCACCATGGTGAAATGGATAACTTAAGAACGTGAACTTCACCATGGTGAAAAAGATAACGTGAGGCAACAGGAGCCACTTGGACTGATGCAACCAACGTGAGGTGAGGTTTTCCACCATGGTGAAATAGATAACGTGAGGCAACCTTAGACCCCTTGGACCGACTTCATTAGAGGCCGGAAAAGGGTCTTGGTTAAAGACCACCAAGGTGAGGTAAGGTGGCTTCACCGTGGTGAAATGGATAACTTAAGAACGCGAGCTTCACCATGGTGAGAAAGATAACGTGAGGCAACAGGAACCCCTTGGACTGATGCAACCAACGTGAGGTGAGGTTTTCCACCATGGTGAAATAGATAACGTGAGGCAACCTTAGACCCCTTGGACCGATTTCATTAGAGGCCGGAAAAGGGTCTTGGTTCAAGACCCTCATATATAGGGTCCAAGGGCCTAGAGGAGGTTACTTCACAATGGCGAAATAGATAACTTGGGTAAGAGGGCTCGGACAACTTACCATGGTAACGTAACTCGACCGCTTCCCTCGACAATTGGTTGTGAGGAAGAGGATGTGATTTTGAGTTGTATGATGCTACTTGTAACCGCTCAATCAACCTCCTTTTGTCAGCTTCCCTCGAAAAGAATCGGTGGTTTGGAGCCGAATCGGTGGTTTGGTGGTGAAACGGACGGGCTTCCCAAATGTACCCTCTACAAGAACAAGGGAGCCATTCTAATTCTTTCAACCACCAATCCAAAACCACTCCCTGGAATTTTCAAGCACCATTCACCAAAGCCATGGTTGAAAGTCCGGTGGCCTATGTTTGAGGGTAACTGTTTTAGCGTGCCAGACCAAAGCGTGACTTTGCCTCGATCATGACCAACCATTGTTAAAGGGTCATGGAGAGTCTAGGTACTTGTACGGTTGAAATCGGGAAGTACGGCCAACCTTGGCGCAGCAAAGGATGTCTCAGATTGTGATGTTTGACACCAATTCTCAGCCAAGGGTCATTCCCGGCAGGCTCGGGCATCATCTGGGACATGTCGTGCATTGGCATCATCTGTGTCATTGGCATCATCCCCATCCACTCAGAAGGCTCCATTGGTGCCTCAGGCAGGAATCAGCCAAATTCACGTCTCCTAGTAATCAGAACCCCGACCCCTCAGGGGCCGTTGAACACGACCGGTTTTGAGGGCCAAACAATCGAGACCCTTCGGGTCTTCCGGGGCTTTGGTAAAGCTACTCCTACCCTTTGGCCACACCACACCTTCAGTAGTTTACTCTTCTCCAGACAGCTGGGCTCTTCAAAATGGGGTGAAAACCACTACCTAGAGTCTTCGTGACCCCTAGAAAAATGACCCCCTCTCTTTTGGGCAATGACAATTTGTTTAAGGATCATGGAGAGTCTAGGTACAAAGGGGACCACGTTCGCCAATAGAGGCAAGGATCTTGCGGATTGCCTTTGAACAGCCTAGAGGGGTGCGCTTTTGGGGGGTGGTATGTTTTTCATGCTTGGGACCCCCAAAGTCACTCAACCAGAACCCTTGCTCCTCGCAGTGACTAAGTCAGGCATACCTGGACCAACCGAGGGTGCTTCTTTGCGAATGTCCGGAAAGATCCGTGCATTTGCATGAAACCCGGGGCAGAATTGTCCCTGCGTTTCCCGCCGATTTCCGTACTTTTGGCGTCGATTTCCCTACTTCTCCTGCCGATGTCCGGGCATTTCGGGTTTCTGCATTTTGGCAGAGAAAACGTCAAACTTGCACAGGCGTCAAGGTCACACGTCGCCTCAATGAAGCGGAATTAAGTATGAGAGGCCATATGAACTGCAAACTGTGCATCAGTGCATCCAGGAACACCGCAAACGCTCAAAGCCAGTTAAAGGCGATGTCCGTCAAATGTCCTAAGAACTGTTCATGCACGGTGTTTTTTTCCCCGGACATGTACGGAAAATGTCAGTACTCTCGGAGAGTCCAGGTATAGGTTCGTCGTTTTTTTGAGGCTCGGTACCCCTGTTTTTAGTGCGTTTCAAAGGGGCACCAAAAGGAAAACCAACCATTGCTTCAGGGTACCCCTTTACAAACTGGTTTTAAAGGCAAACCAAAAGGAAAAATCACTCAAAGTCACTCAAAATGGGGGGTGCCCCAGTTTGAGGCGTCCCTGCTCCCGTTGCAATGCGTCGCTGTTCCCCCAAAAAGATCGACTTCCGATCTTGCGGCTGCGCCGGGAAGCCGCACTCAAAGGGTCCCCAATTGGCCCAGTCCGAAACGGAACCTGCCCTCAGATCCCGTGCTAAAAGTGACTAACTTGTAGTGGGCTAAATTCGGAAACTACCACTAAACACTAACAAGCTAAAAGGCCAAGGGGGATGGCTGGGAGCCACCAAGCACTCAAAGTGTGCGGAGTTTGAGGTTGTTGGGCCCATATTGGCCTTTGGGGTACCCAACGGCCTCAAATTCTTGGGCTCCTAGGCTGAGGAAGCCAAATGGAACACCTAAGACTCTAGGAACCCTTCTTGAGATTCCTTCTTGAGATTCCTTTCTGGAACACCTAACCCTTCTTGAGATTCCTGTCTGGGCAAACAAAAAAAAAGAACCCGGCCGCCGGCCTGTCCCGTGTGCGCGATGGGCACGAACACAAAAGGGTGCATGCCGTAAGACGTCACTGTACCTCCAATCGATTCAAGGCCCGACGGGTGCGCAGGAAACTTGCCCCCCCTACTCCACATACCCACTTTTGCTGGGGTATTTGGTGGAAAAGCCCCAAGCCCTGGGGAAGTTAATCATTTACAGACATATAGCCCGTGTTACCCAAAAAGTTGAAAAGTTGTGTTTTTAAGAGGTAAGCAGGGTTTCCATTGTAAATACCTTCTTTTGTAGTAGCGGGTCGACATCATACCCTAGAGAAAGGTACAGCAAACATACTGTGGATGTGGATGGTAAAGTGAAATCCGCGAGTCTCGCACCACGAAATGAAACCATGGTTGAAACAATTGATTGTTTGCTATTTGCAGGATTTCAGGTTTCTTGGGTGAAGGATTTCGTCCATCCACAGTAAGTATGTGGGAAGAGTCTGTTCATAATCCCATGTGAAAGTCTAAGGTCACAAGGGAGATTCCGGTTTGAGTGTTTTCTCCAACAGCTATTCGGTCAAGAAGCAACAATGCACAATGTTTCCCAACACCACCCATGTGTATGGCTGGGAGCGTCCACAAACCTGCCACAATAAGTTCAACCATGTAAACTGTTTCCCAACAACCATGGAGTAGCCAGTTGTTTCTCACTTGCCCAGACCTGGTAGAAGGTTCACCCTTCTCTAGTGCTACCTTCCATTTCCATTCTGAACCCAGGGGTCCGAATTTCTTTCTCAACGGCCGGTTGAGAAGAACGATGCTCGGTTGCGAAATCTGCGAAGCCCTGCTAAAAGTGACTCACTTTTAGTGGTTTAATACGGAAAACCCATTAGTTGGCAAAAAGTTAAAGTCCTAACAGCCAGGGAAAATGCACCAAAGGATGGTTGGAAAGAATGGACAAGGAATCAACCCTTAGACTTTTGGAACAAATCGGGGAAACCAAAAGGTTCAAAGGTTGGCCCGAGGACAACCTAGATAGCCAAGTTGCTGCTTTGTTCAGACACGGCTGCTGGTGTCTGGGGTAAAGTGCATGGAAAAAGCGATCGCAACTGGGGATCCAGGAAGCGAGTGTTTCTTGCAACAACTCACATATCCCAAAGCTGTGATTGTGCTGAGCTCGAGCTATGGTAGCGTGATTTGTCCTGAATCTAGGGATTCGGCAGGTCCCTTGCCAGCTTTGTCCTCAAACCTTCCGTTGAGATTTGGGTGTGTCTTGCTTAGACCCCCCTTTTGGGTGGCTGTTCTTGTATTTAAGGCAAGGACCTTGGATAAGAGCAGAAAATTCGACTTCAATCAGGAGGTTCAATAATGACAACGCAGATTTCTTCCTGACTCTTCGCATGTTTGAAACACCTACATTGACTCCTCAGGGAATCCTGCGCGGGAACAGCCCTGGGCAGCCAGTGACAACAATCCTCTAATTGCTTAAGCCCGATGGAAAAGCAACAAATCCGCCCCACAAGCACAGCAGGCAGTGGGGTGGTTCATTCCAAATGGACGTGGAATTTTCAGGAACTCTGCTCTGCATTTGCCAGTTTTCAGCATCAGAAGTCCACTGAAAAGCCTTCTTTCCTGATCGGAAGCCGGGGTTTATCCGGCGACGGTTGACATCTGTCCAGAATTCCCCGTGCAGCTCGCCAGATGCATCCAGGAGAAACGCCAGTGGTGAGTAACCTTGAAGTTCTACCTAGACTCTCCCTGACCCTTGCAAAATGGGTCCAGGACCCCTTAATTTTGGGTAATGCCCCTATGTTTTTAAGGGTCATGGAGACTCCAGGTACACTGATTGTTATAAGGTTGTAGGTCCCCTAAGCGGGCAAACAAATAAGGTTACTATCTGTTTCGATCCAACTTCCAGACCTATGCAGTGAAGCCCAAAGGCTTGGGTATGAAATCCCGAGGAATGTCTCCCACCCCCAAAGCCCTGGAACCCTCCGTAACTTTCGGTCAAAGCCAAACCGAAGCCTCCAGGAACTGAGGCCGAACGTGACATGCTGAGTCCGGCCCGAAACCTAAGCTTTCTGGGCCTGATGAAATCCAGGCCTGATGAAATCCACAGCTGGAGAGCTAAGCCCAGCCAATTTTATTATCTTGCGAATGCCTCCGAGAAAGACAGAGAAAACCCATTCAGTGAACTCGAATCATTCCCTTCAAACATCAACAGGGGAACACATACAATTCATGGGTGTGTCTTTCTGTGGAGGGTACCCCTCCTGGTGGTTGTCAAAGGGAAAACAACACTTCTTCTTCTTCTTCTTCGTCTTCCTCTTCCTCTTCTTCTTCTTCTTCTCCTTCTTCTTGTTCTTCTCCTTGTCGTTTTTCCCAAAAGCATCTCTGATGCTTGGGTTCTGCTTTAGGTTTTCTCTTAAGGTGCCTGGGAGCGATACAAGCTGTGACGACGGAGATAAGAAGGGATTTCCATTTCGTTGTGCTGCACGGCTGGGGGTGCAGACCGGGCGTACGAGGCTGGGTGGGGGGACGGCGGTGTGGGGCTGGCTGGGGGGACGGCGGTGTGGTGCAGACTGGGTGCGCGAGGCTGGCTGGAAACTGCCCGCGAGCGACTGGCTGGCTGGGGGGACGCAGACTGGGCGTCGCGAGCGAGACTGGCTGGCTGGGGGGACGGCGGTGTGGTGCAGACTGGGCGCGCGAGGCTGGCTGGAAACCGCCCGCGAGCGAGACTGGCGCGGTGGACGCTCGTGACATGCGGAATCCGCCCGCGAGCGAGACTGGCGCGGTGGACGCTCGTGACATGCGGAAACCGCCCGCGAGCGAGACTGGCGCGGTGGAAGCTCGTGACATGCGGAAACCGCCCGCGAGCGAGACTGGCGCGGTGGACGCTCGTGACATGCGGAAACCGCCCGCGAGCGAGACTGGCGCGGTGGACGCTCGTGACATGCGGAAACCGCCCGCGAGCGAGACTGGCGCGGTGGACGCTCGTGACGCTCGTGACATGCGGAAACCGCCCGCGAGCGAGACTGGCGCGGTGGACGCTCGTGACATGCGGAAACCGCCCGCGAGCAAGACTGGCGTGGTGGACGCTCGTGACATGGGGAAACCGCCCGCGAGCGAGACTGGCGCGGTGGACGCTCGTGACATGCGGAAACCGCCCGCAAGCCTGGAGACTCCGACCATGCGCTTTGGACACCGTGGTTTCGAAACACATGTCAGGGTTGGCGATGAACGAAGCGCTCTGTTTTGCGTCTCCATGGTGCGTGCTGCGCAAAAGCCTCGCCACGCCATGTGTACACTCGCAAGTCCTGTCCTTGCAAGGCGCAACACCTGTGAGCTGTGACAGAGTTGACGGACAGCTGTGACAGAGTTGTGACAGACAGCTGGTCTCCATGGTGCGTGCTGCGCAAAAGCCTCGCCACGCCATGTGTACACTTGCAAGTCCTGTCCTTGCAAGGCGCAACACCTGTGAGCTGTGACAGAGTTGACGGACAGAGTTGTGACAGACAGCTGTGACTGAGCACGCAGAGTCAACAACTGGGTGATGTTCGCAATAAGGTAGAAAGTTTCAGGGGGAGATGTAGGCAACAAAACATGTGTCACAAATCAGGGCTCCTTAAAAGAAACATTTTGCCCCTTTAAAGCATGTCTTTTTCCGCCGAAACTCAGGGAAACCGCCAGTTACAAGGCAATGTTCAGACGCATACATCAGGGACTTCTATGTTAGCATTTATCAAAAGCCTGGTTTTTTCGACTAACTTACAAAAAAAATAAAAGCTTCGGAGCTTCCTGTTTAACTCCAGGGAGTGTAACAAAAAGGGATCCCTGCAAATCCCTTTCACGCTGGAAGAGTTTCTTTCTTTTGGGGGCCTCGAAGGACGTAGTGAGAAAGAAGCTGGAAAGTCACCATGGCGTTATAGGTCGCAGCCATCATGCCACACAAAGAGCAATTTGGCTCACGCATTTATTAAGGGAAACCCTCGAACTAAATAGCTTGCCTTGCTTGTTTTTGCGGAGCACACAAGCCCTTGCGGGTATTGCGTGCCAAAGCCTGGGCGGCGCCGCGCCACTCAGTTTTTTTTCTCCAGCTGTGGGCCGGCTCTTGCGAGCGCATGGCGCTGCCTGCGGGCAGTTCGCGGGGTGCTCCTTGCCGGGTTTCTGCGCAAGCTGTTGTTCCAGTTCAAAGCCCTTGCGCCGGCCTTTTTTTTGTACGAAAACACAGGTAAGCAGAGTTGAAAGCTCTATGACACGTTGGCCTCTCTTCCTCTTCCTTATCAAAATTACATGTAGGGCACGCAATGACAGCGACGGCCCTCCAAACAGATTTCGCAGCTTTTGGGGCGCGGTCTCGTGTTTCAAACGCCATGGCGCTGAATGAGGGGGAGCCCAACAACAACAAGTGTCATGATAAGCGACAGCCGTGGAGGAGTTGCCGTTCGGGGCCTAGACTTGGCAAGCGCCCAACATGCTGAACTCACGGGTGTCTATTACACAGTGTTTTGCTCTTGTCTGCCCAGGGCCTGGGAGAGTGCCGTGGACGGAGGAGATGGTCGCTGCTTGCACCAAAACAACAAGATTTCCCTTGCCACGTGTTTCTAGGTTCTTTAAGAGTTTTAGCAGGGCATCCCTGCTCGCATCAAAACAACAACATCTTCCCTGCTACGTGTTTCTAGTAGGCCCTTTAAGAATTTTAAGAGGGCATCATATCCCACCAAGTCAAATTGCTGTAGTTTCCCGTCTTGGCCATGGACCAAGGCCGATCACGCCAAAGCCCTGCTAGAGGGCCTGCCAGAAAACGTTCGAAAGCTGGTCAAATCCGAAGACTGGAAAGGTGGCTCTTTAGTTCAAGTAGAGGACCTTCACTCTCGACCCTCGGCCAACGACTTGAAAATAAACTACGCGTTCTTGAGCCCTTTGGTCAAAAAGATACCTGACAAGGCGCGCTTCCAAACAAGAATGCGGCTTGATAAAGGTTGTCAGCTAGCGCCCCAAAATGTTCAGCACAATCTTTCAATGCGTCTAGTCTTGTTCAACTTCGCCCCAACTCCCTCAGGTGCCAAGTGGATATTTCCTGACGGATGTGGTGCTGTGGATGGACAAGGAGCTGTGCTTCAAATTGTGCCCGCCCACAAAGGGCAAGAGCCGTGAGGACATTGCAGCTGCTGAAGGTGTCAAGCTGAAACGGCTTTTTCAATCCTTGAGAGCTCTTTGGAGGTCCTCGCCCACCGGTTCCCACCCAAAGGTTTCAGAGCTGAAGACGCTCCTGAAGCCTTCCCCGAAAAAAACAAAGCAAGACGAGGGTGAGGGTGAGGCCCCTTGGCAAAGTCTTTGTGGTGCTGTTTTTTCCGGCTCAAAGCAACCTTAGATAACAGCCTCGTCGCATTGTCGACTCGCGCTGCCTGGTCTGAGGCACCTGATGTCGAGGAGCTTGAAGGGCAAGGCGAGGACAACGCGCCTGGCAGGGAAAGTTCTGATTCGGAGGAAGGGGAGGGCAGTGACAGCAACTCAGAGCAGAGCAGCAACTCTCTCGAAGCAAGCCAGCAGGCAAGCCAGCAGGCAAGCCAGCGCCAGGCAGGCCAGCAGGAGGTAGATTCGGACAGTTTGGGCTCTGAGAACGAAGCTGGCTCAGAGTCAGGCAGCGGCAGCGGCAACAGCATAAAAAAGGCAGGGACTGAGCAAGATTCGGACAGTGACAGCCTGCTTTCTGACAGCCTGCTTTCTGACACAAGTTGTCGGGACACACAAAACCCAGCTGGCAATTGGTGGGCTAGGGCCTACAAGGACTTCACAAGGCAGGAGAAGCTTAAGAACACGCAAGTGTTGCTGACCGTTGCCTACGAGTCTTTTGTGGATGGCAAGCCAGCCCCTGACATGCCGGATGGCACGTTCTCCACTGAAGACTTGGCGCGCCTTGTTTGAAAACGGTCACTGCCAGCGTTCAACCAAGACCCCAGCAAGCGCAGAGCGTGTTAAAAGCCAGCGTTCTTTGGCATAAAAGTAAACTTGCGGGCGTCTAAGGCACCCGCTGTTCGAGGAGTTCATCAACCAAAGTGCTATCTTAGCCCGTGGAGATCCTCTAAAGCAGCACTGCACACTGGCGGGTTGGGAGTGGTTTAAGATGAGCAGCAAGCAGGTTTCTTGGTTGCGCTAGAGGCTCAAAAGGTAAGAATCTTACTTGCAGCAAGTTCGGATCCTGTTGCAGGCTGTCATGGATGCTGCCAAGCCAAAGCCACCCCCGTCACCGCCAGCGGACACAATGGTGCCTATGGAAGTGGAGGACTTCCCACCCTAAACATTGCTATTTGCAGCTTGCCAAAATTGCACCCTTACCCAAAATTTGTGCGTGGAAGGAACAGTCTTCTGGAGATGTTGAACAGTCCCCTGGAGACGTTGATTTTGCCCGGGCCAAGTCCATCCCGCCGCCTGTGCAGTTCGACGCCGCGATTGCGAAGGCCGAAGAGGCGGCAGTGCCTGGCAAGCAATCGGCCGCTTTTCTGAAGGACAAAGGGACCGACATGGATAGGTTCAACTAGTTTGTCTCCTTGGTAAAAATTTGTCAGTCGAAGGTTGTGTCCGCCGAACCTGGTATTTAAGTGACCGAAACTCCCTCTATGTTTGAGGGTCTGCTCCACGAGGCTGCGTCGAAGAAGAAGGCGAAGAAGAAGAAAAGTGTGGTGCTGAAGGAGCTCAAGAAACCGAAGCCGGAGAAACTTTCCACAAACACGGGGGACCTGGCCATTTCCAATGGCAAGTTCAAGGAGTATTGCCTAAAAACCCTTCAAGTCCCAAGGGAGGCGTGGCCCCAAGTTGGGCGAGTTCACAAGGGACGGCTCGGGTACAGTGTTTCTTCAGCCACCGGAGCAGCGCCTTGTCAGAAAACGTGTTTGTGGAATTTCTGCCCCCAAGCAGTCAACAAACCCTCCCCCCCCTCCCCCCTCCCCCCAACGCGCTCAGGTGGTCGAAGTGCTTTGCAAGATGCACGCGTTTGTCGTGAAGCGGATTGGAGACGAGCCGCCAAACCCTGAAAAGTGCTCTGTTGGCCAAGTCACCTGGAGCAAGCACGGAGGCTGCCAGCGTGCTTGGCTGGTTGCAAAGGAGAGGGCCCACTTCGCATAAGTTTAATTCGGCCTTGAAATTGTGGAGTTGTTTGGTTTCTTCCCACCTTGAGTATGGCTCTAGTTAGCAGATCCTTGTGCTGAATCTCTTGCAAGGGACCCTTGAGCCGAATTTCTCGCAAGCGGGCTCTCTCATTTACCGTAGCGTTGAAACCCCCACTGCGGCTTCTTTAGGTTTGCGTTGGTGCCGAGACAGTGGGCCAACGAGGGCGCACTGTGTCCTAGAACACCAACGGGGGAGCAAACTGTTGGGAGCTGGTCGGGGAAAACGTGCTCCGCGTGCAGCCGACTTGTCGCAGCAACCCTTAATAACTGTGACCTTGTACTGAAAGCCTTTCATCAGCGCAGGTACAGTGCGAGGTCTTCGCTTCGCTTGACAAGAAGCTCACGGCGAGGACTGGCTTACAATTGATACAATTTGTATCTTGAAACAGCGGGCCCAAACCGAACATTTTCTGCCAGGACCTGCCTCTCTTCGCTCGACCTCCTTATCCTCGCTGCTGCAGGCCAGGCTGCAGCAGTCCTGCCGGTCGTGGTGCGACGTCCAAGTTTGGCCCATGTTGGGTAATCCTTCCAAACAAATGGTGGCCTGATGACTGCCAATCTGCAACCTATCCTGCCAGGTCTACAACAGCTCTGCAGCCTCACCCTACTAGGCGCGGCCAGCGTGTTTGGGGCTGACCTCTCTCAGTGCGCCAGTGTCACTAAGCTGCTGGATTTATCTCTTACAAGCTGTTTGGAGCTCAACACTGGCTTTGTGAGTCTTAGTTGGCCATGCGGAAATCGGAGCTGCTTTGGGCAGCAAAAGGCATGCCGTTTCGCGCAAAGCGTGCGGAGTTGGGCCCTGGTCGCTCATGGAAATCAAAGCACCAGTGGGCAGTCCTCCGTGGCCTCAAGCGGATGGGCGCACCTTTTGCTCCTCGACAAAACTCAGTGCCAAGATCATGTTTAGACCTTGAACATATGTCAACCCAACAAATGCAGATTGGCAGCAACTTGGTGGTGCCCCAACCCTATTGCAACGCATGGCTTCAAACTGGCTGACCCAAGAATTGAAAAATAGTGCTTGCTGCCTTTGGCTGAGGCCCCTCTCCCACCGCATGAAACGCCCAGGTTGTGGCCTTGTTGGCGACGATGGTGTTCAACTGCAACGGCTTGAGCTGGACGCCCATAGACCACTTGGAAACCTTCGCGGGCAAATGCAGTGTCAGCAAAGGCGAAGTTGAGGCTGGGGTTGACTGGTTGTTTCCCCCAAATCGGGGAAAGCACTTTCAGGTCAGGGTTTTCAAATCCTTGTAGTCCTCAGAGAACCTTTCACTTAAACCTCCAAGGGCAACACTACACCTAAGATTTGAGGGTTACCAAACAACTCAAAGAGCAGTAGCCACTCACAAATTACTTCGCTCAAACGAAGTTTGAGCCCTATCTTTGATGTCAAATCTTGACCTGAACCGATTTAACAGTTGTTGGAGTGTTGGGGTCTTTCAACCCTAAGTGCTGGAGTGAAACTTCCAACAGGTGCGCGTTGTCTTGTTGAAAGAAAGGTCAAGAAGTGGCTCCAAAGATACATACTTACACTTACGTGCCTTCCCACACTACCCTCAGTTTCAGGCAGCCCTGAAGCCCTACCACCCTGAGCGCTTGTTTTCCTTACATTGTTCTTTAGTTTTCGTTAGTGCCTTGGCTTGATGTGCCAGGCAGGGCGGCTGGCGGTCCCGTTCGAGATAACGATGGGCCCAGAGTCGCAAGACATTTTGTCTGACCAGGGCTACGCGAACGCTTTGTATCAAACCCTTCGCACCCGCCCAGGCGGCGGAGCGCTGCACGCCCCAGTATGCAGTACCTGGGTTTGGGTGCCCCTTGACTGGCGTAACAGTTGCGTTCAGCCAAGCACGAACTCATATGTGTTGATATGCTATGTGGGGCCTAGGTTGAAGCCGCCAAGAAGGAACGTGACCAAAGTTTCTATCTTGGGCAACGCTTAAGGAGCCGCGGCTCCACGCTCCGTAGCGCAGCCAGACCTTTGGGGCGCTCCGATTCCGAGAAAGTCAGGCAGCACAATGTAATGGTCTCTCGAACCCTTATATTGGCCATTTTGGCTTCGGCCAAATGCATTTGGTGGATTTTAGAGCAGCCAGCTTCTTCAATAATGGAGATGCACCCCTCGTTTCAGAGGGTGCTCTCCATGATTTCGGTCTTCAAGATCCGCGTGAACATGTCGGACTACGGGGGTGGATCTCAAAAGGGCACTTTATTGTACAGCAGCGGCTTGCATCAACAGAACGCGCGCTCTGGTTTTGAACCTACCCCTAAGCGCCCTTAAGGGTAGGTTCTTCAGAAGAATACAGACCAAGTTTTGCAAAGACGAATTTAAGAGTGAAAGAGTTGTGTGAGATGTTTTTTTCCACAGCCGACGTAACGCCTGGAACAATGGTTGATTTGCAGGTGCACCCGTTGGTGAACTTCTTGCACCCTATTCTTCTATTCTTTTTGGGAAGGGGGAGGGAGGGCAGTTGCGACTCATTTCATGGAGGGGAGGGCAGTTGGGGGGTGGTGTTAAGGTTTGCGAGGGATTTGTTTTTTGTTATGTTTCGGGGGGGGGGGGGGTATCCAGCTTAACTTGGGAAGGGGTCCGTTTTGGGGGCGCTTGTGTTTGGTTGGGGTGTCAAGTTCAACAACGGTCTGAAAGCTTTCCCACCACCCAGGCTGCGTTTCCAACCACTGAGCCCAGCCCAGCTTCCTATAGCCAGCCTGAGGTCGCCAAGAGATTGAGGACCTTGTTGAAGAGAAGGAGAAGGTGAAAAAGCACACGTCTTCTGCTGCCCAGCCTGAGATGACCATCAAGTACCGTGACGGGAGCGGTCGCGTGAGATGCAAAGGGGGGAAAGATCTCAAGGCTTCTCAGCACTACCCCTTAGAGCCCCTTGTCCTGGTTTTTAGTTTTATTTTCGAAATTTGTTCGAGGCTGTCAGCTTCAAGTGTTATGTTCTTGCCCCTTTGGCGCAGAAACAGTCATCGACAAAATCCCTTTCGTTGACTGCGCGCAAGGTTTGGGCGTGCCCTAGCTCGACTTCGCACCCGGCACCAGAAAAATATCCGCCGTGCTGCCAAGAAGTGGTTGAAGAAATCTGGGCCATCTCCGGGGAGGCTTGACCGAAGGAAGGCCGTCACGGAGCATTGGATGCAACACGCAGATCTGAGCTCTGTTTTTGAGTATTTGGTGCATCAGGCGTGATGCTTGGAAAGCTTCATGGCTAGAGGGCTTCCAATGCTTGTCAAAGCCTGCTTTGAACAATAATTAGCTTAATTCGTCACCTCACGGCGCTGTAATAGCAGCTACGCGCCTATTCCAAGTGATGCTCATGATGCAGACAAAAAGCACTAGAGCGAGACAAAGCCACCAATCCGCGTTGCAGCAAATGCTGGGGATGCAGGCCGAGTGACGAATTAATTAATTCGTCACCTGACGGCGCTGTCATAGCAGCTACGCGCCTATTCCAAGTGATGCTCATGATGCAGACAAAAAGCACTAGAGCAAGACAAAGCCACCAATCCGCGTTGCAGCGAATGCTGGGGATGCGGGGGATGCAGGCCGAGTGACGAATTAATTAATTCGTCACCTGACGGCGCTGTCATAGCAGCTACGCGCCTATTCCAAGTGATGCTCATGATGCAGACAAAAAGCACTAGAGCAACACAAAGCCACCAATCCGCGTTGCAGCGAATGCTGGGGATGCGGGGGACGCAGGCCGAGTGACGAATTAATTAATTCGTCACCTGACGGCGTCGTAGCAGCTACGCCTATTCCAAGTGATGCTCATGATGCAGACAAAAAGCACCACGCAGCGAATGCTGGGGATGCGGGGGACGCAGGCCGAGTGACGAATTAAGCAAATTCGAGCATTTACTTGGAGCTGTGGTGTGCTGAGCTTTGCGTCGTCTCAGCTTGCTTTGCCTTCGAAACAAGCATTCCCTTAAAAATGTGCCCCTTGGCACCTGCACCCCCGAGTGTTTCCAATTGTGAGTGCCCTGTGTCTTCGCGGGGCTTGGCATCCTGGCAGCTTTTGCAACCAGCCTTCGTGCCTTGTGGGTGGCTTGCAAAAGTGCGAAGAGCCGCAAGAGTCTGTGCTTCATGCAGGTTTGTAGGCAAAGGGGTGCAAGGGCACACGCGATTGTTTCAGTGTCGCTTTGCAAATGGTGCCGCACTCAATCATCGACCATTGGCGCTTCCACACATGTCCACCAAAAGGGTTTCAATCAATGCGCAGCATCTGGGTTGGGGGTGTCATGAAGATAGGATTAACAAGTGTCCTGGGAGTCCTCCAAACCCGCATGCTCAGGCCATCTTAGGCCACTTGTTGGCGAAGGGGTGAAATGGCTTAAACCTCAACACTTTGTGAAACTCGCCTGTATTCACAGAAACGCAATTTCAGGAAATAGGCGCTTGTAGGTTGCGAGGGTTTGCAGTCAAGGGTTTCAAGAAGCGCTTCTTAGAAACACCAAAGCAATGTGAACGGCGTCGCTTCTGCCTCCCCTTCGTGCCAGGCTGCGCAATGACTCGGCGACTGCGGCTGAAGGCAGCTGCAGGCGCGGCCTACCAGGGCTGTGGTCAGGAGGGCTAGCAAGCGGGGGGTTGCTCGCCTTTGTTTAGAACTTCATTTTCTATTTTTTTCTCAGCAGTTTGGGCGCCTAACTCTGATGCGAAAAACCGAGAAGTCTGATGCGAAACGCCGAGAAAACGTGCGCTTTGTAGAATGTCACAAGCAGGCCTCGCATACTTGCTTCTTCTAGGGTGACCTTCTGACTGCATGAACGTCTGTGGCCAGGAAAGCTCTCGTGCGATTTGCACGGCCGGCGCTTCCTACCAGTCTCAAGGGGTAATGGCACCAGTTACTCTGCATCACTGATCAGTTGAAATAGCTTCTCAAGAGACTCCTTTTTGTTGACAAGAAATTGGCTTGCCCAGCCCTTGACTCTTGCCTGCTTCACCCCCATGTCCGAGCAGCCAGCGAAGCGGCTGCGCCGGAAAACGCCTGACGCTGGCGCTGTTGTGAGCCCTTCTTCAACTACCGCCAAGAGCTCTAGCTCAGCCAGGGACAAACAGAAGATCAAGGACAGGAGGGGGTGCTGTTTTATTTAGAGCCCATGTGTACCCATGTTATTTGAAAGAAACAGAATGGAACTTGACATCCGCAAATGGTGCAACATGGGTTTCTAGAGTCCTTGTTTTTTTTGCGACAGAAGGGCAACAAGGAGACGGAGAAAACTGTGCAGAAGGAGAAAACGGAGACGAAGCAGAACACTGAGGCTAAGGAGAAAACGGAGAAGAAGAAGGAGAAAGTGGAGCAGAAGCGCCAACCCCCAACGGAGAAGAAGGAGACAACAGAGAAGAAGGAGAAGAAGGACAAGAAGGAGAAGAAGGACAAGAAGGAGAAGAAACAGACAACGGAGCAGAAGGACAACTTAGGCAAAAGCAAGCAGAAGACGAAGGACAGCGACAAAGACACGGACAACGAGAAGAGCAACAGCAAGACACAGGAAAAGGCCAAGGAGAAGAGAAAGGAGCTCAAGGGCCAGACGGACAAGGTTGAGGCAACTGCAGGGTCCAAGGATAAGCGCACGGGCAAGACGCGCAAGGAGGCAGAGAACAAAGAGGTGGAGAGCAAGAAAAACAAGGAGGGGGGCGAGGGCAAGGTCAAGATCACGGCAGGCAGCAGCGCGCAGGAAAAGACTTTGCCTAAGACCGGGCAGCCTGATGAGACTGCGATCAAGCGACTCCAGCTTAAGAGGAAGGCGCAAGCGTGCAGCACCGCGACAGCAGCTGCGGGGTCAAGCGAAAGCTCCGACGAGGACTCCATCGGTGCAGAGTTGGCTCAGCAGGTGCAGAAAGTTCAGGGCAGCAAGAGCAACGACAACCCTGACGTCACTGCTCAGCAGAAGGAGGGGGAGTCAGAGGAGCAAGGGGAGGGCGGGAGCGATGGTGACAGCGATGATGAGACCTTTGACCTCGACGGCGAGCCCTACATGGAAGAGGCAGAAGAAGAGGATGAGGGAGACCCTGACGAGTCCGTGGAGAGCGACGACGAGGCGAGTGAGGTGGACAAGCCGGCGGCCAAGGTGGCGGAAGTCAAGGAGAAGGAAGGCAGCTCAGCCAGCGCGACCAACAGCCTAGCGGTCGTGGCCGCAGACACTGAGAAATCGACAAGTTTGGTGAGGAACAGAGCCTTGCTCAATTTTAGACCTTGTTGCTTAGTTCTTGATTTCTTGATGTAGGCGTCACGGGCGTTTGGGGGGCCTTGTTTCGCTTGAGCAGGTGTCAACAGCAAGCGGGAGTATGACGCTTTCAGCCGCGCTCTCTTGAGCAAGAAGTTCCCTGGCAGCCTCAGCTCTTATGCGAACACGCAGAAGACGGAGCTCTTCAATGCTTGGCTGGATTCTGGGCGTTCTTGGGCGCAGGTGGAGCTGCGCATGGAGCGGTCGAGGGAGAAGTCGAGCAGCTCGCTTTCAGGTTGGCATGCCGTTCAGGGCAAAACTCTGCGCCAGCAGCTCACTCAGGAAAAGTGGACGGCGCTGGTAGCGCGCAGGAAGCAGGCTGGGCTGTACTACGAGGACGCGGATTTTCCGGGTGACGACGAGGCAACTTGCATACTGTCCTGGCAGTCTTTGTGCTATTTTCGCATTTGGCTCCACCGTTTTTGTTCTTCTCTGCCACAAGCGTGTCTGAGGAGACTTGGTTCTACATGAGGAAGGGGCGGGAGGTGAACCAAGAGAACCGGGTATCTGAGAAGGCCACGCTGGAGGGAAGGGCTGACTTGAACGAGGAGATGTTGCAGACCTTGACAGACGAGGGCGAGGGCCTGATGAGGGGCGGCCAGCTTCCTGAGGTTGTTGCTGCTGGCGGTCAGAAGCAGCTGCTGGACGCTTTGTGCGACGAGAAAGTGGGCGCGCCGAAGAAGAAACCGAAGCCAAAGCAGGTTGACGATGAGGCGGAACTTGTCAAGCCAAAGACCGTACCTCAGTGGCTTGGCAGCGATTGGCAGTGTGTTAGTCGCTATAAAGGGGCTGGCTTGGAAAGGGGAGCGTACTGAGGCTGGCAGAGGACAAAATGGCGGAGCTCTTGGCAGAGTCCACATCAGCCCGCAGGAAGAGCATGACATTGGGCAGCGTGGAGTATGCTGGAGAGTTGTCCACACAGTTGCTGGAGCACGCTGAATCGCTGGAGAAGGTCTACAAGCAGCTCCAGACCGCAACTGCGGCTGGCGTGAAGGACGAGCAGTTCTACGAGAAGGTCTTCAAAGTTGTTGATCGCAAGACGCAGTGGTATGCGACAGCTGAGGCAAGGGCTGAGAGTTATGGCTCGCTTCTTCAGTTGTTGAGAAACCATGAGAGACGATTGGCTTTGCAAAACAAGGATTAAGTACACCGCCATGTTTTTTGCAACTCCTCTCCCTGTCAAGGCAGCAGCTGACTCCATCCTGGCAGGGCTCAAGAAGGCAGGCAAGAAGAACAAGGACAAACAGGGCAAGCCGAAGGGCAAGAGTGGGAAGAAGAAGGAAGGCGGCGAATGAGTGCAATTTCTTCGCTGCACAAGCGCAGTGCGAGCACTGCTTTTGACATCCAGGTTTTCCGGAAATTGACTTGGGGGGCCAAAGGCCTTGCAGCTGGCGGCTAAAAGGCCTCTGCGTCTGTGGTACACAAACTTGTTGATTCCAAACTGCTTTCTGAAGGGTTGTGCCCACCCCTGCGCTTTCGGAGCCGGCCTCGCACGTTGCCAGGTCGGAGCAGCCTCTTCACGAGGACGGTGACGCACCTGTCAGAAGCGGGTTCAATCATATTGCGCTTTCATTTTGACTACAGGGGTTTTATTGTGATGACGCCCCCCGTAACCTATTATTGTTCAACTGCTTTCTGATTTACACACACTGCTGCGGCAGGAAACCCAAGCGTGGGCGGCGAATTGAACAAATGAGGTGGAGCCACGCAGTGGAAAAGCTGCTTCAACTTGTAGGGCGCGGCCGGATTGACATCACGGCTGCAACAGAGATTGCAAGGTCTGTGCTGCAAGATGGGGCCGAACACGAAGCCCTCGCAAAACTAGCAAGTTTGGGTTCCTTCGGCAACAGCCAAGCCAATTGTGAAAGAGACCTCCACCGTTGGCTCCGCAACTTGTTTGGTTTGTGCCTTCAGCCATACACGGTGTACCTCGACATGAAGGCAACCTCGTGAAACTTGCAAAGTTGTTTTGCAAGAGTTTGCGCCCGCTTGTTGTTTGTTGTGTAGTTTGGTTGCTTTTGTCAGAACGACTAAAACCCAAAGAGAATTAGCGACATGTGAATACATTGTTTAAACAAGGTCGCCGTTTCTTTTCTGCAAGGGCATTTCAAAAAAAGTGTCGTAAAAGATGTGTGAGCCTTTCGCTTCGAAAAGGGTGCCTGGAATTAAACAGCGCTTTTTTGGCAAGACTCATGTTGGCAGGCGCCCTCGTGATAAAAGGGTGATTGAAATAATCGCGCAAGTGTGACAAAATCCCTTGTGACAAGTCTTGGCCCTGAAGGTTCACGGGGTACGGTGCCAGCGAGTGGCAGCAAGCGTCCTACTTCCGCACGAGATCTACCACGCGTTGGCAACTGCTAACTCTGATCTTGTATTTCAGTCGGTGATGTTTGGAAACATGGGGCCCCAGGAAGTGGCGCTGTTCTGGGAACACGTGAAAACTTTGCCTCCGTGGAAGGGGCACCCAGCCCTCCAGGAAGGGGCAGGCGTGGACTTTTCAAAACTGGCCCCGGTTGTGTTTCACTATGACGGGGCGCAAATGTTCCGCGACGATGAGTACTTTGTCTACTCAATGAGCTCAGCCTTCGGGGCTACAGGGCTTGTGACTGATTGCTTGCTCTACAAGTTTCCCATTCTGCTCCTCCCCGAACGAGACATGCAAGAAGAGCCAGTCTCGTGGCTGGGTTTTGAAGGGTTCCCGGGTTCCCCCACCTCTTCCTCACCACCGCCCCGCCTGCTAGCCTTGCTGTTTAGTATTGAAAGGTTCTTGCTGTCTAGTTTTGAAAGTTCCTTCATTTCCTTCCTCTCCACAAATGCCCCACATAAGGTCAAGCAAGCTGCGAACAAGCTCGTGGCCGACCTCTGTGCCTGGAGCATGGAGCATGCTCTCAGCGGCATCGCGCCTGTGCGAGGATTTTATGGGGAGGAGTTCGCAGCTGACACTTGGCGGGCGGGCATGGCTGGGAAGCCGATGGCGAATAGCTTCAAGCGCTGTGGCAGCAATGTCTGCAAAGTTTTCAAGATTCCAACTCCTGCCAAAAACTGAGTTTTTGAGGGTGCCATTTCGCTCATGGTTTGGTCAAGAGCTGAGGGCGTGCTTCTTCTCAACAAAGGGTGATCTCAAAGCAAGACACGAAGTCCACAGTTTTTCAAGGTGGTACAGCTGCACGTTGCTGCTTGGCTTGCTGGGAAGGCAGCGACGCGCTGGGTGCAATGTTGCAAAACCTCAGAAACCCTCAAAAAAAAGGTGGCACAATTTTTAGTAAGGGTGATTTTTCTTGAAAGGCCCCCCGTCACACACGATGAGCCCCGGAAGGGAGAAACAACACCGATGGGAAAACGGGTCGAAATTTTGGGGTGTTTAGGAGTGCAGGTTTTGGGGCCACTGGCAACTGAGGTTGTGCGACTTATGTTTTGCCCAGAAGCCGGCAAAGAACGCATCGCCGTCGATGAACTTTAAGAACATGAGCGCCAGACCACCCTACGCCATGACTGGTTTAGATCACCAGACTTACATGGCGACTCACACAGTGTCAGACTGGTGCTCAATGCCAGGTTGGACATTAGAAACAAACGGCCTGGACTTTATGCACAACTGTTTCCTCGGAACGGCAAAAGACTTTGTCGCCTCTGGCGTGAGGGTTTTGATTCAGAAGGGCGTTTTCGAAGCTTACGGGGAAGATGTGGACCAAGTGCTGTTGTGTGT
>CAUJNA010001002.1:392382-517382 GCA_963377175.1 Effrenium voratum | reverse complement strand
TGAATTGTGAAGGCCACGTGCACGGCTCCATGTGAACAGCCCGTGCCGCACACCTGACCCGAACAAATGGCGACAATGTGTTTCTAGGACGAACCCTCTCTTCAGAGTCTGTGGCCTCCTGGGGTTCGCCCTACTTATTTGGAAGCAGCCTTGGAGGCACGTTGACATGAATATGCTGAGCACACTCGGCCCAAACAAAAGGGCGCATGAACATCCGAACAGCTGACCCCGGTCTACTCCGATCGTGTTGTAACACTGTGTCTCAGACTTGTTTCAGATGGGTGTAGAGCGAGCTTATGGATTGCTTCCAATTTGGGAGTGGTAGTTTGTGCGGATCCATTTTCGGATTTCTGGGATTGGATGACTTCGTGCCTTCCATGTAGTGCGGGGCCTGTCATGTTTCACCCGTGCCTTTGCCTTTTTCTCTGTGCTTGGTCAGAGCACAGGCTGCTGGCTGCCAATCCGGCTTGAGTCGCGGTTGCTCCCCTTCTTCATCTGTTTTGGGGTTGATTTCCCAACTGTGAACAACTTAAATCTTGGTTTGCCTTCGGACCCTTGAGCCGGAAAACAACGGGATCCACATGCCATGGGGAGTGAGGCTGGTTTGCTTTTGGGTTCCCGGGCTCCTCTTGTTTTCTTTGGGCGGGGGTACCTACAAAAATAAAATAAAAAATCATCTTCTTCGGCCACTGAGCGCCACTCCGCACGGCCCAACTTCGCGTCTCGTTTCGTCTCGGGTTCCGGTCCCGCCTGACATCTCCGGCTGCATCTCCTCCAGGGCCATGCCCCAAGAGCCTCGAGAGTCGGCGAAAGGGGAGACTCCATGACCCTTAACAAATGGGGCGATGACCCAAAATCTTGGGGTCATTGCCCAAGATTAAGGGGTCAAATGGGCCCTTTTTCTCGGGGTCATGGAGACTCTAGGTGGAAATAGCAAGGATGCAAGTCATGATCCAGTTCCCTAATCCAAGAGGACATTTGCCAAATCCAGTTCGCACCACCCAAGAAACAATGGCTGGAACCATAACGTTTTTTGGTATTGACAGGGGAATCGAATCATTCCCGAGGTTTCTTAGGTGGTGCGAAGTGGATTTCGCAACCATTCACAGTAGGCTCCTTCACCAAATCCTCAAAACGATCGGCAAACATGACAATTTCCCCAGCAAGCCACCCCGCCAGATATGAAGCAACACAATGTTGACCCTATACTGAGGATGGACAAAATCGGTTGATGCCCCACTGCGCAACCCCTAGACTCTTGCCCCAGTTCGGATCTGGAAATACAAGGTGATTACCTTGTGAGACACCTATGGTTGAGCCCAAAAAGGAAAACTCTGGTCAAAAGGTCGATTTGTTTTGAACAACTGAGATAACCCCGCTGTGCTGGGATTGTTTGACATAATGTTGACACCGGATTAACAAAAGACCTTGTCTATAAATATATGGCGGTGGGTGTCCCTCCAAAAGTGATGAATCCCGAATCCCCGTTCGGGTGAACTGGGGGGCGGGGGGGAAGGGCTTTATCAACTTGGCTTGTTTAATATCTCACTGGCGATCAAGTGGATTGGCCAGGAAAAGTCGAGAAACGTGTTGGGAATGCCACTAAAATGAGTCAAACCCAAAAAGGTTAACGTCCATGAACTCGGGAAGTGAGACATGGTAAACCAGTCGTACTTAACCTCCGAACGATGGTTAATTACAGTTTTCCACTTGCAATAGGACAGGGGCATCCACCGTTCTGGGAAATGTGTGTGTGTGGTTTTAAAGGGACATTTTGGGGGTCTCCCCCCGAAAACCCTGTGGCTATCAAGTTGGACACCGCAGAAATGCAGGCTCTTTGGGGCAACCAGCGCCAAGCAAATGAAAATGTGTGGAGGGGGCTTTGGCTGAAGTCATAAGAGGTAGCTGTACTGTTTCCATTTAGTCCGCATGTTTGAAGTGTTTGCCGCTTTTTAGCTTAGCAGCCAGGCCAGGCTGTTCGGCTCTGGAGGTAGTACAAAAGACCAGTTGAGCGATATAAAAGTCTGGGTATTTGAGGAAGCCGTAGGTTGTAACACATGTTGCTATGATTCTTAATGAGGCACCTTTGGTGAACATCATGTAAGGGGGATCTCTTTCCACCAACCATTTTTGAGGTGTTTCCCGATTGAACAACATTCTAGGGGTACTTTCCCCATTCTTTCCAGGGATCCTTCTTTCTTGAAAACCTCCGGAAACCCAGGAAAGCGGCCAGATTTTGGAAAAGAATGGGGAATCAACCCCTAGAAACATGTGTTTCTTCCCCTCGAAAAGGTGGTTTGGAGCCCAGTGCTTTGGAGGTGGCTTCGCATATCACCCGGGGTTGAAGTCCATTCCACGCTAAAGGGTTATTTGGCCATGGGTCAAAACCCAAATCGGTTCGCCCCCAGGGAACATCCCAAATAGGTTCTAAAATGGGTGGTGAATTCACCTACCAACCAAAATGGGATCCCATTGGTTTTGACCCATGGCCAAATGAATCTCGCCCTTCTTTTGCTTGCGAATTTTGCCAAGACTTTTCCCAGGGATTGCCCAGAAATGGATCCTTGAACGGGGGCTAGAATGTTCTCCCCCTCAACCGGGTTATGACTCCCATCTTCCACGAAAAACACCGGATTGGCTGGGAACTCTCTCAGGCTCTTTGGGGCAACCAGGGCTACCCACATGGATCACCCCACAAATGTGGCCTTTGCAAAGGGCAATGCTTGAATACCCGGCTGAAGGTAACAATTAATCGGGACCCCATGTGTCACAAAGACGGGATGGCCTCAAATATGGGACTCCACCCTCCATTTCCTGAAGTCCCCCGAAGAAAAACCAATAACAGTCTAGTAGTGGTAGATGTCCATTGCTGGCTGCAAAGCCAGGAAAGACTAACCAAATCTTCGTAAGCGCGCGGACTGTGTGTGTTCACCGGCCCCAAATCCCCGCGAAATCTGAACTCGCGCCTTCTGGATGCGGAAGGATGCCGGGGTAAAACTGTGCAGCCGGGTCCTGGAAAACCAAAAGCCAAAAAGGAGCCGGCGTGAGCTGTGGGGTGGGTGGTGAGCTGGACGAAATCCAGAAACCTTGGTTGAAACCTTTGTTTGTAGTAGGGTTTCCCATAGCTGGTGCCGGAGTTCGTCCATTTGGTTGGTATTTACAGGGAATCGAATCATTTCAGGGTGTCTTATAGCTGGTGCAGAATTTCGTGCATCCACAGGTTGCTGATTTTGATCCATGTGGCAGTTGCAGCAAGGTTGGCCGGTGTAGGCCTTGTCCGGCGCAATTGGTGGCCTTCTTGGTTTGCCGTTCTTAATTCGGTCTTTAACAGGCTTGCTAGCCCAAGCCTGTGGGAGGGGAAGAGTGGGTGTCCTAAATAAGGCAGTCCAAAGACCCACAGGGCTAGCAGTTGACAAGCCTAAACACTGTGCAAAAAACAACAACTACTTCGCAGCAGTTGGGTGTGGATGAAACCCTATACTGGGACAAACCACTTATCATCTGGTTGTTCATCCACACGCCCAAGGCCAACAGAAGTTGGCTGCTAAACAGGGGATATAGCCTGGAGGGGACCGGGCACGGCCTTACAAAGGCCTTAGGGTAGACCGGGGCACGGAATAGGTGGGCAAACTACCTAGAGTCTCCGTGACCCCTAGAAAAAGGGGTTGTGAGCCCTTTGCAAAAACACAAGTGGAAGCTTTGGTTGCTGCTACATGCGGTGTGAGTTTTCATAGTTGGTGGATATCCATTTAGGGTGGAACTCTTGTCCATCAACCATTTCAGAGGCTACTCCCTTTTAGAATTCATAGCCAACTGGTCTTCCAAAAGAGGGAGGAAAATCGACCAGGTTTTTCTAGTCTTCCATGTTATTAAGCCTCGCAAACAAAAATACAAATATGTCCAGGGATAGATTCCCTTTAAAACCAGCAAGGGAAACTAACCCTTTCTTCTTAAGCAAATGGAAGTAACCCGTTTCTTTCCATCTTGGAGTTGGCTGCAGCCTTGCCCCCAACAAAACCCCGTAACCAAGTCGTGCCCTGGCAACCCAGACCAAGTTGTTTAAGGGCAGTTTCCCATTTACTCTCAACAAACAAACCAGAGGTTCAACTTGTGTCACCCTTTGTTGGGTGAGTTTCCATGCCACCCTCACTTGCCCAAAGGACCCAGAAATAAAAGGTTAACCTTTTGGGGTCATGACTAATTCTAGACAAAAAAGGAGAAACCAAAAGGTCAAAAGGTCGGCTTTGGGCACCTTGCAGCTCCGTTGGAAGAAAAAACCGGCCAAGGTTGGCCACGTCACGAACCGAAGATCCCGACCTCCTGGGCCGCATAGAATTCTCTGTGAACGCCTGGGAAGCAAACTGACTCAGATGGTTTCTTTTTGCAGATGGGTCCGTATTGGATGCTCCACTGGTTTCCCTTTAAAACTGCAACAAAGGGGCTCCCCTAAAAACAACGAGCCACCATGAGTTAAAGGCCCGGCTAAACAAAGATGTGCCGTCATTGATGAAGTTTGATGGGTTGATGCTGTGGATGGACAAAATCCGTTTTTGAAAGCATGGTTGAAACCCCTTGTTGCGGAATCGACTCGTTCCATGGTTTCTTATAGGTGGTGCAGGATTTCGTCCATGCACGGTATGTCTACAACAGCTGGAGGCTCCAGGTAGGGGAATATTGCTACTTTCCTAACATAGCGGTAACTGGGATTTATTGAGCTACTTCCTGGTATCATTCAATATAGTTTTCTCTATATCTCTTACAGTGTGTTGGGGCTAAGTGGGATTGATATTAAGTGTGGCTGACTGCGCTCTAGGTTGTTGACGTGGCCACGTAGCACTTTGCAGGCAGGCAGGAAGCGATGGTGGGCACATTGGAGGGCAAAGACACGACCTACTACTGGGCCATTGGTGAACTTTGCACGTCAGGTCTCGGCTGAGCAGCGTGTTGTTGGTTTTTCTCGGGGCCTTGAAGCTTCCCACTCTGGAACCTCGGTTTGCAACACTTGCTGTGGCGCTGCCGCTACTATCCGCACCCGATTTCAGGCTGCAGTCTGCTATACGCCCCCAGCTTTCCCGTGGTTTTTGCACGCAAGAAGCAAACCTCTAAAAGGCAAGGAATCCAATGCATGCCGGTTGGCCTACGGCAGCATGCTCCCATAAGTCAACTGGGCCCTTTTTTTGCTTCTCAGTAACTCCTCACTTGCTGAGCGGATAGCCCAAACAAAAAGTATTTTTTTACCAGCCCAAGACCCTAAACATGAGTGCTAGCATTTTGTTTACAACAAAACATGGCCCAAGCCCAAAAAGTTTAAAGTCCGGGAACTCAGGAAGAGAGACACTGGCTGACACTCACGAGGCCTGACGCTGTCTTTGTGGCTTCTAGCAGTCTCGTTTTTGTTTTTTGCTCTTCGCTTTGGAGTCCGTCGCGTCGAAATGAGTTAAGAGCCCAAGACCCCAACTATCGAATATGAGGAGCTGAGTGAGTGAGTGAGTGAGTGAGTGAGTGAGTGAGTGAGTGAGTGAGTGAGTGAGTGAGTGAGTGAGTGAGTGAGTGAGTGAGTGAGTGAGTGAGTGAGTCAGTGAGTGAGTCAGTGAGTGAGTGAGTGAGTGAGTGAGTGAGTGAGTGAGGGAGCGAGCGAGCGAGCGAGCGAGTGAGTCAGTGAGTGAGTGAGTGAGTGAGTGAGTCAGTGAGTGAGTGAGTGAGTGAGTGAGTGAGTGAGTGAGTGAGCGCAGTGAGTGAGTGAGTGAGTGAGCGAGCGAGCGAGCGAGCGCAGTGAGTGAGTGAGTGAGTGAGTGAGTGAGTGAGTGAGTGAGTGCGTGCGTGAGTGAGTGAGGGAGTGAGTGCGTGAGGGAGTGATTGAGTGAGTGAGTGAGTGAGTGAGTGAGTGAGTGAGTGAGTGAGTGAGTGAGTGAGTCAGTGAGCCAGTGAGTCAGTGAGTCGGTGAGGAAAGAAGCGAGCGAGCGAGTTGTTTGTAAGTAGGCGAAAACCTTGGTCGAAGCCGGGAGAAACCGGACTACGATTGGGCTGACAACCGGCGAGCTGCTCTGCCACGCCAGCAAAGCCAGTGGTGCGCCGCAGTCAGCGCGCACCACCAGCATGGCGTTTCGTGCCGGCTGGGCCACAGCCAACGCTCCTAGGTCAAACGCTGAAATCATCTAATGAGCCAAAAACCGGCCCCCAAACAAGAGCGACGGCTTTTCGCAAGCCAAGAGCCAGCAAGCTACAAGTTGGTGAACTAGAAGCCGAAGCCCACGTCTCGGCAAAAATGGGGCCCATGTGAAGGAAAGTGAGGGTTGCAAAATCATGCTTTTGTGGCCAGTGGATCCCATAGCAAGATAAGACGCTACCGGCAACACCTCAGCTCTTTGACAGCACCTCCGTTCCAGCCCAGCCCTGGAACCTTTCACACTGACCCCTCCTGCCTGGCTGGCCTCCGGTGGCAGGTGGCAGTCTGGGACTGGGTTGCAGCTTCGCAGCACGACAGCCAGTAAAGCAACGCGCGTCTGCCAGAGATTCAGCTTCTCAGCTTGCCTGGTTGTTCAGCTTTTGACGCAGGCGCGGATTACTTTGACCAATCGAGGCACGAAGTTTGACAAAGAAAGCGTCTGATTTGAGGCATTGATTGGATTCACACGCCTCCCTCGTCCACAACCATCCTCGCCCAGGAAAATTCAACTCTGGGATGGTGATGGGCGCAAAGTCCCGGACCACTGGTGCAAGTCCTGGCATCCAGCTGGCCTAAAAAGAGCAGCTCCGCCTTTGTGAGCTCCACAAGGATGGCCGGCGCCTGGGTAAAAAGCGGCCAGAAGAACACCCCGCGTTGTCCAGCTGAAGCATAAGAAGTCATCTCTGAACCAGCTGTTAGACATGCATACAGTATGTGCATACATCTATATACATATCTATGTAGGTATATGCGGGGCATGCACTTATCACAAAGCAGAAGAAAGCACACGAATCTACGCAAAACCAGAGGCACAGATTCATAGAGACAGTGCCCCAAATTTAGCTCAATCAAGCACGGGGCGTTTTAACAAGCGCGAAAACACTACACCAATACTACACCCATACTAGAACAATGCTATTCCAACACCAAACCTTGCTCGTTTTTTAGGGCCGGGAAAGGGGGAGCCCGTGTGGACGAGCCCATGGGCGAGGACGGAAGAGGACCCAAAGTATCCACAAATCGAACAGGGCTCGCCTAGCACAAATTCGGGAGAAGGGATTCTCTCAATTCAGCGCTCCTTTCGCCAAGTAGGCCCACCCAGCCAGATGCGAGCTTCCTTCGCGTGGCTCTTTGGTCAAAACGGTGTGCGAAACGACCCACGCGGCCTTCACTCGCTTTCTGGGCCGCGCCTTCTCCGCGGAGGCCTGCTGCGCCTCCCACGGAGAGCTCGACCCTACGACCCAGCTCGGGTTGCCGCGTGGCCGGAGCTCCCCAAACGCGCTGCGGATCTATTGAAACAACATGCGGTGGGTGACACAAACAGGGGGCAAGGACGAAACCTTAAGGTTTTTCACGCGGACATATTGGATGACGCTCGCCGCGGCTTTTTTTGTCCTGCGCTTTCTCAGTTTTCACAGGGACCCTCAAAAAGAGTGAGAGTGCGGGGAAAACATCCTCATGAGTGAGTGAGTGAGTGAGTGAGTGAGTGAGTGAGTGAGTGAGTGAGTGAGTGAGTGAGTGAGTGAGTGAGTGAGTGAGTGAGTGAGTGAGAGAGAGAGAGAGAGTAAGAGAGCGAGGGAGGGAGGGAGGGAGGGAGGGAGGGAGGGAGGGAGGGAGTGAGCGAGGGAGGGAGTGAGTGAGTGAGTGAGTGACTGAGTGAGTGAGTGACTGAGTGAGAGTGAGAGAGTGAGTGAGTGAGTGAGAGAGTGAGAGAGAGAGTGAGTGAGTGAGTGAGTGAGTGAGTGAGTGAGTGAGTGAGTGAGTGAGTGAGTGAGTGAGTGAGTGAGTGAGTGAGTGAGTGAGTGAGTGAGTGAGTGAGTGAGTGAGTATGAGTTAGTATGAGTTAGTATGAGTGAGTATGAGTGAGTATGAGTGAGTATGAGTGAGTATGAGTGAGTATGAGTGAGTAAGTGAGTGAGTGAGTGAGTGAGTGAGTGAGTAAGTGAGGGAGGGAGGGAGGGAGGGAGGGCGGGCGGGCGACGGGTGCGCAGAGGTAAAAATAATAACCCCACACAAGAACGTGGGGAATAAAAATATAACATATTCATTTCAGCAACTGGGAGATGTTGAGGCACAGATTAATATACCCCTGCTTGACTTTTATCACCCAGTGTCCTACTTTTAGTGCTTTGATTAAAACCACTACTAGGTCCTCCAGTAGAGAGGTTCGAATAAGGGTACCTTTTTTTGTATCTAGTCTGATTTAGTAGGGGGACCACAAGGGGGACCCTCCCCCCAAAAAAGACACTAAAAGGGCACGACTGGGGGACCTAGACAACATAAAACGAAACAAGCCACGTGTTTCCAGAGGGTCCAAGTACCTTCAAAGAAGGTACTTAAGCCCGTTTTTACCCCCCCAAAGCTTTTTGCATGCGGTACTTGGCCCCTCTGGGGTTGCATTTATTTCTCTCTGCGAGCCAGGTGCCCTCTTCGTCGTCCGATTCGAAGGGCTTCTCAAAGCGATCGTGCGTCGTGTAGCGGCACAACTCCTCCATGACCGGTGCCTGACTCTGGGCATCAGCAGATCGCGTCGCAACAACCAAGGGCTCAAAACCCCCGAGTAGCCTGGCCAGACAAAGTGCCAACTGTTTGTTTATACCACTAGAATGGTGTTCCTAAAAAGTTCAAAGACTCCGGAAGTGAGTGGGTGCTCTAAGCAACCCTCAACAAAAGCTTAGATCTCTGGACGGGATTGAACCCCCCAAACAAGCGCCTGTTCGGTTGGTTTTCTGGGGAAGAACTGGGGGGATGCTGACCGAACAGACGCTTTATTGAGGGCAGCTGGGCTGCAGCCACCCTTCAAAAACTAGGACCCTTACCTCTTTCCTTTGGGAAGCCCCATAGTCGTCAGTGAGAACTAGTTGCTGTCTGATCGCTTTGTTTTGGTTGCAACCCTTAAATTAAGGTTAAAAAGGGAGGGACAGGATGCGTTTTCTGTGGGTGTTCACGAAAGTTCCTAGATGGAGACGCTCAGATGCGCACTCCAACTTGGTTGCAATCAAATCACTCCACCTGTTTTCGGAGTGCTTAGTCGAACCCAGTTTTGGACCCCGACGTGATCAGGTGATCACCTTTGGCACTAATGGGAACCCAAAAAGGGAAACCCAAACAGTCCGATCTTCGGTCGATTCGCTTTGGGCTTTTGCGAGTTGATTTCTTAAACAAAAATTGTGGTTGGATCGGTTCAGAGCGGCACCGGTTTAAAGAGTATGCTCAATGGAGGTTGGGGGGCCGGGCCCCCGGCATTTTGGGTTTTTTCGGGGTGGGCACTAGCGGCTATGATATCAGCGATGCAAACTGATTTAAGTAAATGCCCATGAACTGCATGTGCCATGTTCTTTGAAGCTTATCAGAAAGGTGTCGTCGCAGGGTTGGGGCAGCACCTGCTTTAACATTTTGAAGCGCCAGTTGTTGAAGCAACTTCGTGTTGCTTCCAGTGTAGAGGTGGGAAGGAACGCGTTGTGCCTCATCCGGCGTCGCTGCTTGCAGGGTCAGACTGAACATCACAAACACGTTAAGTCCACAAGCAGACGCGAAACCAGTCCTAAACACAAGGCAACAGGCCTGCAGACAAACACTATATCCCAACCGCTTGCAAAACAACACCCACCAAGAGCAAAGCAATACCGGCAAAGAGCAACGCAACTCCTACAAAAACAACACAACATCTACAACATTAACACACCGCCAACATACAAACAGCAACACAAACTGTAGCAGAAAGCACAACACCTACACAAGCAGAACATGTTCTACAAACAAAAACACCTACAACAACTACGCAACACGTACACAAGGAAAATATATCACCTACAAAAGGCAGTCCGTTGACAAAGGGAACAACCCCTGCACAAAGCGACGTAACACCTACAACAGTTCAACAAGCAAAACAACTCATACAAACATCCGCAACCGGCACCAGTAAAGCAACAAACCAGCGGTTTGCCCGAAACATGGTGGACCCTGCCCTGTTTTCTGCATTCTACAGTAAGGAACCACACACACACACACCGTTGTTTGTTGTTTGTTGTGTGTTGAAGGGTTTGGTAGTTGATTTTAAACAGGACCTTCAAAAGTTGCCAAAACATCTTGCAACTCACCAGGCTGACTGCAGGGGGACATCTAGCTGTTGTTAGGGGGAGCTCCATGGGCAAAAGCGACTTGGTCTCCCGCCTCAAGCTGAGGGAAAGAGACCAGCTCGGCAACCTGCGGCTTTTCATGTACGGTGTCACAGCCCAACCACACCTAGACTCGCCTTCTGACCCTTTAAACATGGTTGGTCATGTTCCGAATCTTTCTTTTGGGTAATGACCAAACATTTTCACGGGTCATTGAGAGTCTAGGCAGATCCACAGGAGAGGCTGACACACAACACAAACACACACACACATGTTGCTTTTGTCCTCTGGATGGTTGCGAAATCCCACGAACTCACACCACGGAATGAAACAAAGGTTGAAACCATTGTTTGTTGGTATTTACAGGGAGTCATCATTCCAGGGTTTCGTAAGTGGTGCAGGATTTCGTCCTCCCACAGTAGGTATGTCATTGTGCGTCTGGTTAGAAATAGATGGGTTCCACTGTTTTGGAGTGGTTTGATTCCGTTTGCCAGAGCCATCTATTTTGACAAAAGGTTACCTATGCCTAGAAAACGATATACATCCTTACTTAGTAGATGGTTAGCTTTGCCCTGGTAATGGGAAACTTACAACAATGGCAAGAAGGCTACAACCAGGGTACTTCATGTTTCCCTTTGTGGGGGTGGTTTAAAGCGAGAACCAAAAGGGCACCACCTGATTGGAGAACCCCCCCTATTTTAATAGATGGCGGCTTGGTGGAAATCAGACCACCAACCACTTGTGAGGATCCTATTCGAATTCAAAGTCATATGCGCCACAATCAAAACCCGGTATTAAAATGCTTCAAACGTTAAGAAGAATGCTTCAAAAACCGGAAACCATACGAGACCCTTAAGCCAAAAAAACACCTTAAGCCATATGAGCCACAATCAGAACCCAGAACCATGCTTCAAGAATGAGTTTATGAATGGGATTGGCCCTAACCTTCATCTACCCGAATCGGTTTTTAGGACGCTCCCTGCCCCCCAGACCCTATGAGTACTCATGGGTTCTTCCTTCAACCCTGACGGATGCCAACATCCAGCATCGGGTTTCACTCCAACTTCAGCTCCCACCAGCTCCGTATGGGTCTGGGTCAAAATGAAACCACCGCAAAACCGGTTTCAGTCCTCGGTTCCATCGGGTACCTATTTTTGACCCGCAGCCATATCACCAATTAAAGGGTTGCCACGCATCCCACCCACCACCCACCCCCACCTCTAGCCCTGTGGATGGTGGCGAAATCCATTTCGCACCACCTAAGAAACCTTGCAAGAATGATTCGATTCCCCAACGTAAACACCAACAAACGTTATGGTCCGGACCCAAATGTTTCTTGGGTGGTGCGAAATGGATTTCGCAACCATCCACAGTAATGTTGACCCAGGATTAATAGACCTGTCCCATTATTAGGGGGGTGGAAACCCCTCCAAAAGTGGTCTGAATCCAACCACTAAAAGCGGAAAAGGCAACCCCTTATCAAAATCAACCAGGGGTTCTGCTTAATCCGGGGTTCACATTAACCTGGAGGCTCTCTTCAAAACGACCCGCTCCGGCCTCAGAGCTCCCAGGGCTGCCGGAGGTAACTTCCTCCTCGCACCAGGGGCCGCTTCCGGGCCGTTCCCCGATTCACAGGGAACCTCCAAAAGTGGAAGCCCCTCCACTTGGGTGTGGCTCAAAATTAAGGAGCTAGGGCAAACCGCGGGTTTTATTACCAGGTTTCCATTTTAGTACATTTATTTGAGCCACAGCCATTTCGCACCGAAACCGTTGATTGGAGTCGATTGTAAATGCCCAACAACGTTTTCAACCATGGTTTCCAACTGGTTCCAACTGGATTTCCTCCAATTTCATCCTTTCAATGGACAACTTCTTTAAATTAAGGGGAACTCTCCATGACGGGAAGCTCACCAAAAGATGGGAGCGAGCCACGGTGAAGCAAGGCTTGCGTATCTCACCCTTCTTTGACCCACCTCAACCCCCAAAAAAGTCCGCGGCGCTTCATCCGGGGATAGCCCGCCTCCCATAATGTTGACCCAGGATTAATAAACCCGGCCCATTATTAGGGGGGTGTTCCCTCCGAATCCAACCACTAAAAGGGGAAAAGCACCCCCCTAATCAAAATCAACCAGGGGTTCTGCTTAATCCGGGGTTGACATTAGCCCCTAGTGCCTCAACCACTGAAGGGCTACGTGAGCCAATTCCAAGCGCATCGACCATCATCCCCATCATCTACCCGGAGAAGAGCCGTTGGAAAGGTCTAAGATCTAATATCAGGAAGGACTGGCTGGAAAGGGTTTCCAAACCTTCGCGTGGCTTCACTTCTTACGACTCTAAAAGTAATATTGGACTGACCTTGATACTGTGAATGGACAAACTCTTGCACCAGTTGGTGGCCGGCTTTTGGTGATTTAGGTTCTGCCATTTGAGGGTTTCATCCATCACTCTTGCGAATTGGAGTCTGTCCATCCAAAGCAATGTTGACCCTGGGCGTAGTGGGAAAGAGTGGCCACACCCCCTATTACCAAAATAGGTTGGGTTTATTTATCCGGGGCTCCCACTACAGTAAGATTCATGATGCTTCACGCACAGCCTACCAGGGAAGGGTCTCAAAACATACCATAACACAACCCCTGAGGATAATAAACAAATCAGAGTAAATTAGGCAAGTAAGCTCAACAAAAAGCCTAACTGTCATATTCCTTCTTTGTGGTTCTGTCTGAGGGTCGTGGGGAAAGTCTTTGATTGAACCAACAGTATGTCGACCTTCGGCCGGCCATGACCACGGCTGACTGTCCCCATGTGGCAAATCATCAAATCTTCTTCGTGGTGTCCCACCTGGTCATCCCATGCATCATGGATCTGTTGATCAACCCCCATATCGTCTAGGTCCTCCAGTAGAGAGGATGGAATAAGGGTACCCTTTTTGCTGTAGTCTATGTTAGTAGGGGAACCCTCCCCCAAAAAGACGGGTGGGAGGGCACCTAGCTGGGGGACGTAGTTGTCCTTTGGGCTTCACCTTTTGGGACCATGAGCAAAAATGGACGAAAGACGGAAAAGCAAAAGATCACAGGGTTGGCCTTGGTCAACTGAAATCTTGTAAGGAGCCTCTTAAATACTGACCAAGCAAGGGTGACGATTCTTGTTTGCCACGCAAATCCACTGAAACCCCTTGTGTTCCTCCTGGTGGGGAGGATCCACCCAAGCCAACAACCATTCACAACTCTGTCTCTCCCTTGCCCCCTGGACCCCTAAATATCAGGGCCTTTGACTCTTTGGGGACTCAAAGGGCTCCCAGTTGGGCTACCAAAACCTTTTGGGGGGCATGACCCTTTTAAGCTTCGGGGCAGATTCGCAGGCGCCATATCTTTTGGGTCCTCCAAACATGCTAAGGGTTCTTAACCTATGAGTGACAATCATTTTATGTACCCAAAAACAACTTGCTAATGCTCAGTAGGGAATGTGTGAATCAACCCAGGGATCTCAAAGACCACCAGTTGGATGGTTTAGACCCCTTAAAGGAAACCACCAGTTGGATGTTGGATGATGTATAGGGGTCGTTCCATTTCTCCTTTCCTGCCTTTTCTTGTTCTTTCACGTGTTGATTTGGTTGATCTCAGGGGTTGACTTGGTTGCCCCGGTCCTGCTGTTTGTAGATTACTGCCTACCTCCATGCCCGCCTATCGCAGCAAGGCGAGTTCTCCACTTCAGGCCAACAACCTGATGAGTTGAGTTTCCCCATCTCACTGGCTGAGTGGATGGCCCCAAAAAAGTCCAAACATTTTCTGAACCACTAAAATGGTCCTCCCAAAAAGTTTAAAGTTCATGAACTCAGGAAGTGAGCTTAAGATTCCATCCCACTGCCTATCGCAGCAAGACAAGTAGATCCTCATCATCCGTGTCCGGCTCACAGTGACGGCAGGTGCCCGGCGGGGCGGTCTGCCCGCGCTGCAGCTCCTACGTGGGAAATGGAATCCACTGGCCTATCCTCCGAAGAGGCGTCCCCCACCCCATGTTCGGACCCTAAGGCTTGTCCCAGTATCCATAGGTCCATAGGGCTTCATTGCAGGAGGAGTCTGTCCATCCACAGCATGACACTTTCCCACAAAACCCTATCCCTTCCCCCAATGTTTAAGCAGGGGATTCCCGAAGATATCACAGTGGTTGGATCAACCCCTTCTGATCCCACAACTCATCCCAAAAATAAACCACGGCTGTATGTACGTACGTACGCACGTACGTATGTATATGGGCATTGCTAACCCCCTTGAAGCCTTCTAAACGGCTTCTCCCAGAACCTCCCCAAAGACCATAGACCTCGATCTTCCTTCCCGGCCCCATGAAACATACCGTGGATGGATGCGAAATCCATTTCGCACCACCCAAGAAACAATGGCTGGAACCATTGTTTGTTGGTATTTACAGGGGAATCGAATCATTCTTGCAAGGTTTCTTAGGTGGTGCGATTTCTGGACTTCGCAACCCTCCACAGTACAGCGGATTCCGTTGCGAAATCCGGAAATTGCGCCGTTCAGAAACCCCACGGATGGATTTGATTCTCCCACGCAAATACCCAACACTGGCTTCCCATGGTTTCCTCTCGCGGCGCGGAAGCGGATTTTGGTCCAGCCACAGTAGCACCAGCGCACGGTTACCCGAAAAACATGGCTTGCTGTTGAAGGGACCGTGTCCCTGTCAGGTGCCACAGGCCAATCGTTTTTGATCACCGATTGCTGCTCAGAAACCGTGTGAAAAGATATATAGACAGAAAGCAACTAACTCTGATTGATTCATGATAGTCACTGCAATGCAATTAGAGTCGATGTGCATAGCACATCTGAATCGCTTCGTAAAGCTAAATTCCTCACAATTCCTTTGAACATGACCAACCATTTTTTAGTCATGGAGAGTCTAGGTGTGGCTTTCTAAGCTCGGACCCCCCAAAAAATGCGCGGTCCTTCGCATTTCCTTTTAAACACCAGAAACAAATGTGGCTAAAAAACGACATACCTCAACCCTCCCACGCTGCAATTAGGGACCCGTCGCTCAAGGAAATTCATCTTCCCCACAAGTGCCATGAGAACGGGAACTCGGAAAAAAAAGGGTCGCCGCCTCCATCTCTGGGGCGTCGAAGTGGTTGGAGGCCTGGTGGAAGTGCCTCAAGCGATCGGAGAGGGTTTGAGATCGGGAGGTCACATTGAAATGTGTGTCTCACAATAGGGAGCACTGCATTCCTTTGAGAACGCCGACAGGAAACCAACCTTCTCTTCTTGCATTTACCCTCCCTCCAACAATCATGGAAGTTGACAGGAGAGCTTTGGAAGACTATTTTCCTTTTGGGGAACCCCTTTGTGCACTTCCATGATTGTTGGAAAGAGGGTATCTACTCTCTGTTTCCTTCTTCTTCTTCTTTTTTTTTTGGGGGGGGGAGGGGTCTCTAAGCAAAAAGACACACCCATGTGTGCACAGAGGAAAAATCCATGCTGTTGCCTTGCTTCCATTTGCGGAGAATGCCCCCTGGAAAGAATGAGCAAATATTTCCAGTAGTGATTCCAACTTTAAAACCAACAGGTGAACAAACATATCCTTAAGCAAATGGAAGTTTGGGCAATAGCTCGATTGTTGCCCCACTGATCAACCCCCTGGTTTATTAGGGGGTGTCCCCGAGTTTGGTGGGAATGAAAGAAACCACTTTGGGAGGTGCCCCCACCCCCCGGTTCACATTCAGCAAGCGCTGAAGAAGATTCCGCTGGAGGATACCCCTTTTTGCTAAAAAGGGTGGTGTTCCTTTGGTTTCCCGCTAAAAACAAAAAAAGACTGGGGCATCTACAGGGACGTTTTTTCATTTGCGGACAATGCATGTCCCAGTGAATCCATGTCCCTGTGGTCATGAAGGGAACCAGGCTTTAAAGACAAGGACATTGCTGTGTAACCTGCTATGCCCTGCCCCTTTTTGGATGGTCAACTCAGTTCTAGGGGTGTTTTTCCTTGTGGTTTCCCTTTAATTTAACACCCACAAAACAGGGGTACCGAGCCTCAAAAAAGCCGAGCCACTCATGTGTCCTAGGGGAAGCTTTCAATCACGGATTTCTCCGCTTAGATGATCAGCGAGTTAGCTAGGTTAGTAACCATGGCTCAAGCCCACTCACGACCATGATAAGGGCACATGACCGTGGCTCCCAATTCTTGCCAGGGATCCGATTTTTTTTCAGGATACCATCTTAAAAACCCAGGGGAAGATCGGCATTTAAAAAGAACGATGGTTCAAAAGAATGGTTGGAAAAGTATAAAATGCAGAAACTCGAGGAGTGAGAGTGGAACCCCGGATAAAATGACTTGCTTCCCGGACAGGACACGAAAAGGTTGGGCGGCCCCGAATATGCTTTTCTTGACACGCGTTCAAGTGGCATCCATTCTCTGCTTGCTTTGTTTTGCAAACCAACTATTTTTGTTCAGTTTCCGTTGGTCGTTGCATTCACAAGGAAACCTGAAACATACTATCAGCCTCTTGCCAACATGGACGAGGACAGGGAGGTCCCCAAACGAAAAGTAACCTTAACACAAAAACACGGGAACCCCGCAACGACCCATCAAACGCATACCCAGCGGGAACCACCCGAGTTACATCCCAAGAAACAAAATGTGGGTTGCCTATGCCCGAGGACCCCATATAAGAGGGCCTTTGACCCTGTTTGGGGCCTCTCATAATTTGAGGTCTTGGGCTCCTAGGATATAATGTTAACCCCATATTAATCAACCTCTGTTTGTTAATGGGGGGTCGGGCCCCTCCAAAAGTGGTGGGATTCCAACTACAGTAATCCCAGCTGGAAGAGCACCCCCTCTTCGTAAGCTGGGGTTGATGCACATCTGGAGTCAACATTATTCAGGCGCAAGCGCCGGAAGATTTCACTGGAAGATCCCCCTTATTGAAAACTCAGACCTCTGGTGACGCTCTCCTTGTGGCTTCACAACGGTTTACCTGTGAACGCTCGGGGGTTACCTGGGATCCATGGCATGGATCGGCCGCTAAGCCGTCGCCGAGGCGCACAAAGGTGCCCTTCACCGGCACGGAGGGGTACATGGTCAAGGCACCGAGGACAGGAGGCCTCGAAAAAGCGAGACGGTTGGCAGCCGGTTGACCCCTACGTTTCTCACTTTCGCAAAAAATGAAGTCCAAACCCAAAAAGGGCCCAAACCCAAAAAGCGACTCTTCAGTCCAAGAGCCCCTGGAGTACCTGAACCCAGCATCAGGAAGGGCGCCTCACTCGGTCTGTAAACATATTCAAAGTGGGTTGGGACAACCCTGCTCCACCCGACACTGCAGGATTTTCACTTCCCATGCATGTTCCTACCTATACAGGGAAATTGAATCACGCAAAAAAGTAAAACCTTCATCATGGGTCAGCTCGCACACCTCTCGTTGGGGTGGCTAGCTGGCCAAACGGAAGATACCCTGGCTGGTTGGTACACCCTGAAAGGTAATTCGCTCTTGATACATGGGTGGTCCTTCTGGCTTTCCTTTGAAACCCCCAAACCAAAAACGGGTACCCTCAAGAAAGACACCCCAAATCTTGCAAGCAGGGAACCAGGAAGACTTGGCCAGCAGCTAAGGCTGCTCTCCCCTCCCCATCAAGACAATTCTTTGACCATCCCCGTGATTCCACTTGAACCTGGTTTTATAACGGGAACCACCCGATACAAATTCCAAGAGGCAAGTTGTTGGATAGTAACTGGGATTGGGGCATGGCGCCATGAGAAGTCTTGGATGGTTCAAAGATACTCACTTGCCCAAAGGACCTGGAAATAAAAGGTGATCACCCTTTGGGACCTTTACTAAAAACGGTTACCAAAATGGGAAAACCAAAAGGTCAAAAGGTCGATTCGCTTTGGGCAAGTGAGGATAGGCTTGGACAAAGAATCACCCCTACAGGAATCTTACCTTCCTGAAAATTGGTCGGTGTTTGAAACCTGTTAGGTCAACAAATTCAGGAACCTAGAGTCTCCATGACCCTTTAAGAATGGTTGGTCATGACCGAATCTTTCTTTTGGGTAGTCTGACCAACCATTTTTTAAACGGTCAGCTCCAGGTTTAGGGATTAGGGGTGGCCGGATTCTGAGGCAGGTTGGGGGTGGCCGAATCCAGTAGCAAAGTTGATCCCAATGGTGTCGATTTCCGCCACCTTTAGACGAAAACAAAAACTCAAACGCAGAAAAGACGCGCACCACAGGCCCCAGAAACCCAACACATCCTTTGTGGGCGTGACTCCTATATTCCCCAGCTTGCCTAGATACCCCAGTTTGATGGTTCCAAAGGGACACCAAAAGCAACCACCTCTACAACCAAAAGGGGATCCTCCAAAATCTTGCAGGGTGCTTCATGCGCCTGAAAAATGCTGACCCCATATTCATCAGCCAAGGGAGTGGTTGTTGGCCCCTCCCAAAGTGGCCTGATTCCAGACTAATAAACTGGTGGGGTCAACGTTAATTATCGGATGAGTCTGGAGGACCGGGCGAATCAAAGCTGATTCCCCTTTTAGGAAGAACATGAACTGTCAACTTGGGGTTGTTGTGATTCGTAGATGTTGTCCGGATTAATCCGAAGTTCATATCAAAAGTTTGAGATCCAAGGGAGGTCACATTGAAATGGGCATGTGTCAGAAAAGGAAGCTCTTTTGGATACCGCAGTGGTTTGAGGAAGCCCGCAGAAAACCAACCTCCTCTCTTTGCTTTTTGTTTTGGGGGGGTCTCCTATTTTGAGACACACCCAAATCACCTTCGGGTTTTCACTCAGGAACCGAATCACCCCCTCTCCTTCCCCAACCAAGGCGCTCCGGCATGTGCACCATCGTTGCAGAGAACTTTCGGCGAAGGCCAAAGGGTTGTGCTGCTACGATCCCCGCGGGTTTGATGCTAAGACTGCCAAAACGAAGCAGGTCGGAATTGTCAGGGACTGAAATCTGAAACCACAGGAAGGACCTCCCCCCCCCCCGCCTTTCGGCACTCATTTAGTTCTCCCATGATGAACCCTAGAGGATGTGTCATGTAAAACAGAAGCCATCACCTTCCTGGCGGGCAACACCCAAAATCGTATGGCTGGTGTAACAGCAAATTCTAAACCAAAGATTGTCAGATCGTATGACATGGACGAGAAGGTTTGCTTCGCAACCTCAAACAATATATCTGACTCTGCCCCACTTGACAGCTGTTCAATTAAAGGGTCCTGCTGCTGCCAGTCATTTGCCTTTCCAAATCAAACAATGCCTGTCTCAAAATAGGGGAACCACCAAAATGTGTGTTTCCTTTGGCACCCATGTGCTAGACACAAACAAACAATGAAACCTCTATGGCGCTCGCGCTTTCACTATGGGTGTGTCTGAGAATAGCCCGGCCCTGACACTCTGCAACAACAGAATGTAAGGGCCTAAATATGGAGTTGTGGGCAAGTATCAGCCTCCCTCTGATTGGTGGTTTGGACTGGGTTTTCCATTTCCCCTCGACAAAAGCCAAGGGTTCAAATCCAAATCCAAAGCACCAATCCAAACCACCAAGTGAGGGCAACCTGGAAGTAATTCTGGGGTTGAGTACCGTAAAACCAAATTTAGCCATGAGTAAGCCAAGCTTGGAGATCATTATTTGAGGCCTTGGTCAAAGGCCCTCATATTTAGGGTCCTCCATTGAGGCCCCCACTACCAAACGCAGAACCATACTTGCTATGGCCAAAACTCCTTCTGTGTCCTGATCGCGGTGCCCTGAATAAGAACCATTATACTGGTTCTTCAGCTAGGTCCTCCAGGAAAGAGAGGTTTGAAGAAGGGTACCAACTTTTTGTTTCTGTAGTCTATTGTAGTAGGGGAACCCTCCCCCTAAAAAAAGAAACGGTAAAAGGGCACTACTGGGGGGCCTGGTCAGGATCCTGTCTTTGCCGTGGCTCCCCCCCCCTCAAATGCCACGGCTTCCCCGCGGAAAAGGGGAAAAACTTGGGTTCTGCCAGCAGGGAAGGCGAAAAAAAAATGGTCGGCGGATTTACTTTTGAAGTCCCGGGGCCTCAAAAAATAAAACGCGTAATCTCACCTTTTGGAACCACATCCACCTTTTGGTTTGCCCAGAGGCTTCCAGATGGATCCAGGCTTCCGGTTCCCAGGGAGCCGGAGAGGAAGGCAAACTTATTACCCACCTGGCCTAGAGATAGAAACCCAAGAGCTGATTGGCTGAGTGGATGGCCCCAAAAAAAGTACCCAAACTTTAGAATTGCCACTAAAATGGTCCAAGCCCAAAACGTGTAAAGTTCATGAACTCAGGAAGTGAGAAGAGCTGATTGCGGCGAAAGGGGGAAACCAAAAGGTGCGTTGCGGCATTGGACCAAGTTTCAGGAAACCCACTGGTCCAATGGACGAACCACTTCCTCGCCAAAGAGCGCGACCACCTAAGAACCGACCTTCGGGGAGGAAAGAAGGGGCACCTCTTGTTTGGCCAAGTTCGAAGGGATATTTGCCCCACACAGGTGAAACAAAACAAAAACACACAAGCCAGGGTGAAAAGGTTTACCTGTTGCTTGATTGACCATAGCCCTTTTTTGCCCCAGACCCCCATCTCTCCCTGAACATGTCCTTGTTCAGCTTCCCTCCAAACAGTTTGGATTGGTTTCGGGGTGGTTTCCCATTTACCTACAAGAACCAGAAAATCAGATCCCGCCAATCCACCAACTAAGCTGGGCTGTCCTCAGATCCCCTGCTAAAGGTGACACATAGAAACCCGACCACTAAACCAAGAAAAAACCCACTAAAAACCTAAGTTGAACCGGATGGCTGGGGCTTTTGCCAAAGGGTGAATTACCTGATTCGTTGAACTGCCTGGGAAGCACTTCTGCTCGAACTTGCCGCTCCTCCAGCATCTTGAGCAGTCGCTCGTTCTTGCTGGTCTGGCCGCGGTGTTCTCAGCTTCCCTCGTTTGGTTTGGAGCCGAATCGGTGGTTTGGTGGTTCAGGAGGGGCTTACCATGGTTTGCCATGGTTTACCATTTACCCGCCTTCCAGAACCAGGGGATCGTCCAAATCCGCAAACCACCAATCCAAACCGCCAAGTGACACACGAAACAAAAAAAGAGAGGGCAAATGGGGGCTGACAGATCTGCATCATACATACATCATATATCCGACTAACCAACCTTTGAGGGGTTTCACCCCTAATACAAAAAGGTGTTTTTTGGTTGTTGTTGTTGTTGTTTTTGTACTTAGCAGCCAGTGTTTTTGGTTGTACTTCGCAGCCGTTCGCCCAAGGGTTGTATTTAGATCTGGAACTCGAGGTTAGCTCTCAGGTTCTCAAGTCTTTCATGATGCCACGAACAATCGTGTGAACGCATTCGACTGTCTGTACGGTCTTACCTACCCAGAGGCTCCTGGGGCTTTCAATGGAAGACCCGACCCCTCCATTAGACACCCCAGAGGTGTTTGGGGGTCTCAAAACCTGGCTGCTTGCGCTGTTTGAGGGCCCTAAATACATCGGGAGCTCCACTAGAGCAAAACAGCTACTTTGCAAACGAATGCTCGGCGCTCATGTTTGCTGCACAAGTTCTAGCACATGCTCCAATCCCAGCCATCCATTGCAGCACAGACCGCAAGTGAAATTCACAAACAAACAACAAACATGTTTAAAATACATCAGGATACAAACGGAACATAAATAAACAAACACGATAATTCAACACATCCAACACAGAAACACACGTCCATAGTGACGCGCTCTCTCATGTTGTTCAGTTTTCATATTCAGAATTCAAAGGATCCAACCTCTGCCCTCAACCGCCCCGCCTCGGGTACACAAAACATGATATTATCTGATTGTGTTTCATGGTAATTCTATCCTGCCTACGGCGAAAATAGAACATACTGAAAACCCCAGACATAGCCTGGCAAACATTCACCTTTGTCACGGTGCAAGCATATCCGAGGTAAAAAGAGAGCAACCTAGACACAGGGAGTCGGTTCCCAGTTCATGCCACTCAAACAAATTGAGGCCTGTGCCACCCCTTTCTGGGCAACCAAGTTCCAGTTCCAACCTTTCGGGCGGATCATGGTTGCTCCCTTTTCCGATTCGATCCGAGGCTCGGGAGAGACCTTTGGAAACCAAAGACAACTAAAAAAAAACACATAGATCATAGATCTGGGTGAATTATAATACTTCACCCACCTGAGACTTGCGGTGGTTGGGGGGCTATTTTTCACGTGAACCACCATGTGGGGTGAATTCGGTTGTGAATTCGGTCGTTATAATTCACCCAGATAGATCTACTTTCGTCAGTGATTTGTTTTGTTTCCTCGATGTTCGAACCCTGGAGGATTGCAAGAAAACGCTCAAAACTGCCAGCGAAACAGGCGAGCGAGCCAACCAGCGAGCGGCTTCCGTTAGTCTGTCTGCCGGGATATGCCTAGACAATCCGGATACCGTCACAATACCATCCCGTGGGCAGTCTCCTTTTTGAGCCCTAGAAAAAAGGCCCATTTGATCTCTTTCTTTGGAATTATGACCCCATTTTTAAAGGGTTATGGAGAGTCTAGGTAGACACTCCGGATACCGTCAAGAAAAACCGTCCCGTCAGGAGTCAGGTCTGTGGGCCGGGGTTTTTCCTCAGATGGTTCCCTACGAACCTTAACCGGCACACATTTTGTGTCTAAATCCCCTAAGGAATCCAAGATCATCCCTGCGCCTGGCAGAAAGGAGTGTATTGGCCTCAATGGGTGTGTTCTCATAGGGCCCGCCACCTCAAAATGGTGGATGCTTCCGGGCCCACGAGCCTTCATTTTGAAGGACACCCCCCGTATGAGAACCACCCTGTGAACACCAACACCCAAGGGAAAAAATCGGCAGTCACCTATCCTGAGTGAAATAGAATATTTCACCAACCTGAAACAAGGTGGTTGGGGGGGCTATTCCCCACATAAACCACCACTTGGAGTTAGGTTGCATGAGGTCGTTATAATTCACCCAGCCTACTATATATAGTGATTTGCCTGGATCTGGGCATGGTACATATGCTAGAGGGGCCAAAGGTACGGTACGGGCACGTCGCCGGAATCAAAAACACGCCGGATGCACGCCCTCCGTCCATTCTTGGAAATGTTCACGATCCTGGGCTTGCAATTCGCTGGCACCAAGAGTTGGGCTTTGGTCAGCTTGTGCGGTACGCGATCTGGCCAACTTGGATGTTCAACCAACTTAGTATGTGTTTCACCATGGTTTTACGGGGCCGCAACTAGTTGCCCAAGCTAGAACCATGGTAACAACCTACTTTACCTCAGGTTGGTTGAACTTAGACGTGCTGCGTTTTGGTCAGCTGTGGTTCGAGATTTGGGCGTCTTCCTTTCAGGCGACTCCGCAAAATGGTGGATGGCCTTTTGGTTTCCCTTCAAACCCAAACTCAGTTGTTCAGTGACCCCGGGAAAAAAAGGGAGCCCTTTTTGGGGAAGACCATTTGTAGTGGGGCAGCCACCAAAAAAAAGGAAAAAAGGTGCCACTGAACAACTGAGCAAAACAAGGTTGGGTTTTCTCCAAGCATTTCCTGTAAGCGGCAACCCAAATCCGTGTGGAGTACAAAGCCCCGGTTAGACCACCCTTGCAACTGGCACAAACCTAACCATTTTTTCGGACGTCCAAACCATCACATGCTTTCAGTTGCCAGCTCGGCTGGCCTTGACTTGAAACCCAGACACAACCCTAAGGGGACAATCTGTTTTAGTGGCCATGGGGAAAACGGGCACTTTTGGTAGTTGCTGGAAACCAAAAGGTCAAAACGTCAACTCGCTTTGGGCAAGTGAGATAGTGTCGACTGGTTGTTCGAACCAGGTTTTGCCAGGCACAGGGTTCTCATTGCCGTCTCTCTAGGTTGATTCCCCATTCTGTTCCTCCATCATTATGTTCAACCACCAGCTGTTTCCCCCAAGTTTCTGGTGGCTTTCAGGAAAGAATGAATGATCCCTGGAAAGAATTGGGAAGCTACTTAAAAGGGCAGGGTACTTAGTAAGTGGGCTGCTACGCCATGGTCATGAGCCCTTACCATGGTTGTAAGTCCGCTAGTGGGCTAAAACCATGGTCACCCTAGCTCTCGCCGGCCCAAAATGGAAAGAAATTTGAAAAGCCACGCCTCGATGACGCCCCTCAAACGTCCCATTAACAAGGACTGGGGGACCTACAAGTGTTTGGTTCCACCGGTAAGGCCGTTTGGTTTCCCCACCAGCAAAACTCGACTGCTTTCTGCTCCCCTGCTCAAAGTTTAACCTTTAGTGGTTTAATGGAAAACCCATGAGTTGGCGAAAAGTTAAACTCCTAACAGTCAAGCAACATGCAACAAAGAAAAGAGTGGCCTCCAAAACGGGGAAGGCACAACTGTCCCAGGCCATGTCCAAGTGCGAATGGGTGTCATGCGAATGCCCGAATGTGCAGCCCAATGCGGCAAAGTGGCTTTCTTCTTGATCTGGGCCTGGCGGGGCCAACATGGTCTTCCATTTGGTTAAGACCCCTGGAAAAAATGAGAACACATTTCCAGTAGTGAAATCGATTCCCTTTAAAACCAACAGGAGAAAAAAATAATAATAATAACAATGAACGATATACATTCTGAACCGCAAATGGAAGTTGCGGATGGACAAAACAAACTCTCGCCAACCCGCACCAGTTCGCGGTTCATCCTAGTCATGTAGTGTCTCCGCAGCACGAGCTGGTGGTCAACCGAGGGGCTCCAACCCATGTCGCCGTCATGAATAAAAGACTGGTCTGCAAAAAATAAGAAGCAACGGAAGTCGATGCTGACTATGTTGACTTAAGTTGTATCCACTCTCAGTTGCGAAATCTGCGAAGCCCTGCTAAAAGTGAGTAACTGTTCGTGGTTTAAGGGAAAACCCATTCGTTGGCAAAAAGTGAAAGTCCTGACATCCAAGCAAAATGCGCCAAAGCACTTGCCATAATCAAAAGCAATGCCCATAAATGCATCGATCCACCGAAAGACAGACGAAACGGGGACCATGAGGGCCAAGCCTGGACAACCAAGGAAAACCGGAAAGACTAGCGGGGAACCACGGAAAACAACGAGGAACCAGCGACCAACATACGTGGGGACCAAGGAAGCAACACCATGGAAAGCCAGGAAAAATGGGCATGTTCCGTGCTTGTGTCCAAGGCAAGCCAACACCAAAAACTCGCTTCCTGACTTCCTGAGTGGATTGGCCAACACCAGTCCGAATTTGCGTTTTCCAGGAACTCCGGAAGCGAGAAAAAGGACACTTGCAACGCACTGGGCAATTGACAAATAAGGTTCCATGCACCTCGTCAATGAATAAGTCTCCAACCACTACCATCCAGGAAAAAGACGTACAAATCTAGTGCACTGCCAGCATATAGCCACTATATTTATCATACCTAGACTCTCCGTGACCCTTTAAAAATGGGGTCACTACCCAAAAGAAAGGGGTCATGACCCCTTTAAAGGGTCATGGAGAGTCTAGGGATACGTACCAGGAAATCAAACAGCCTGTGTACTATGCATGTGCACTCCTGGAGGCTGTGACTTGGGGAGTGCTGAACTCGCTTCAGACATTCTCACTTCCCAGAGGCTCCGATCGGCTTCGGCTTTCAATGGAAGACCCGACCCCTCCAAAACGACACCCGAATCGGAGGTGTTTGGGACCCGGTCTCAAAACCTGGCTGTTTGAGGGCCCTAAATGCATCGAATTGGAGCCTCTGGGTTTTCCATTAACATGGTCCCAAAAAGTACAAAGCCCAACTTAAGAAGTGAGTAGTTATTTTGTCCAAGAAACAGGTCTGGGCCAATTGCTGAAACAAGCGACCAAGGAAACAAACAAAGGAACCAAGAAAAGACAGGTTCAAAATACGGGGATCCCGAAGAATCCTTCGTAGTGGGACAATGCAACTGGGGAAACCACTGGTCTAAGGATGAACAAATGATTGTCGTCTTACCCCGATTTGGTCTGCTGGTTTGGATGTTAGGAAGTAACTACATTCCCCATTTGGCGTCAAAAGGAACTGGAACTGGGGCTCCAACCCCCAAACCACCAATCCAAACCAGCATTCTAGGTCCTCCGGTAGAGAGGTTAGAATAAGGGTACCAACTTTTTTCTGTAGTCTATTTTAGTAGGGAACCCCCCACAAAAAAATAGGTACCCTTTCTTTTCTGGACGTCTATTTTAGTAGGGGAAGCCCTCCCCCCAAAAAAGGGGATAAAAAGGGCACCTAGCTGGGGGACCTGGAACTACGGGGGTACCTGGAGTCTCCAAACCTGACCCTTCAAACTCGGGGCCATGACTCCTCATTTTTCAAGGTCAGAGGGAGACTCCAGGTATGTGGCCATGGGTCAAAACCCCGTACCCCCAGTGAACATCCCAATCCCCACTAAAATAATTAGACTAAAATGGGTGGTGCACCTACCCCAACATGGTACCATTGGTGTTGACCCACGGCCATGTGAGATTTGGACCAACCCAGAAGTTTCACTTTGCAACCACTCACTGCAACAAGGGAAAGCACTGGCACAAGGACGAAGGAATAAATTTTGCCTTACCCCTATATTTGGCGATTTGCTCTGGTGGTTTGGACGTTAGGCAGGTGAATCGCTCCTCTCTTTGCAACTGCCTAAGCTCCGCCGCTCCAAGCCTCAACCTCTTTGCTGGTATCGATAACGGTTCGGCCTGGCGGTTTGCCCCGCGCGAAGTCGCTGAATACATCTAACCCCAAAATGGGTCTCACTTGGCCAGTGACCAGCCAAAAAAAAAGGTACACTTTTCTTGGCTGGAATTAGGACCCCAGCAAAAAAAATATGTTTTGCCCGGTAGTGGAAAACAGAGGGAACCCCAAAAAAGCAAAAGCAAATAAAAAGGTGTAAAAAGTGTGTCCACTGGCTGCGTGAGGGGTGGCTCGGATGCCCTGAATGCGAGTCGCGGAAGGGAAGCCGTGTATGGCAACCAATCCGATTTTGCAGTTGGCTAGGTCCTCCAGTAGAGAGGTTAAAATAAGGGAACCCTTTTTTCTGTAGTCTATTTTAGTAGGGGAGCCCTCCCCCCAAAAAGGGTAAAAGGGCACTACTGGGAAACCTAGTTGGCGTCCCTTACCTACGGAAACGCTCAGGCAAGACAATGACTTAAATGGGAATGCCCCAGAGCGGCAAATGAGTATGTCACAAGGGATTCCCACTTGGACTTTCAAATACGTAGCCGCGATGAAGGGTCCCTTCCGACCATTCTGCGTGGGAGTCCTACTTGCGAGAAGACAAATGGCATCATATGCAAACTAAAATTAAGATCAATGATATGTATGGTCAACCAAACACCCAACAAAGACATCTACTGCGGATGGACAATACCCACTTCGCGCCGGTTGGTGGGTGGTTTGTCCCAGTATCCATAGGGCTTCATTGCAGGCGTCTGGCCATCCACAGCATGACACTTTGCCATAAAACCCTATCCTTTCCCTTCTCCAACACAAAACACAAAACAACAGGAAAGCTTTAGGACACTTAAATGACATCAACGTTTTCCCTTGGTCTTCCCTTGGTCTCCCACAAAGCCTGGTTGTCCTTCTCCTGTCCTTTGTAATGCCAGAAACAAATGGGCATGGGTCAAAAACCAAATCGTAGCCCCAGTGAACATCCCAATCCACATTAAAATAAACTAAAATGGGTGGTGCACCTACCCCAAAATGGTACCATCGGTTTTGACCCACAGCAAAGTCCAAAAAACAACATGCCTTCCTTGGCGCCCTTAGCGTCCTTTTTCTCTGCCCAAAGGCTCCGATCGGCTTCGGCTTTCAATGGAAGACCCGACCCCTCCAAAACGACACCCGAATCGGAGGTGTTTGGGACCCAGTCTCAAAACCTGGCTGTTCGAGGGCCCCTAAATACATCGAATTGGAGCCTCTGGGTGGATCGGATCGGAAGTTCCCTCACTGGCTGAGTGGATGGCCCCAAGAAAGTCCAAACTTTTTCTGTACCACTAAAATGGTCCTCCCAAAAAGTTTAAAGTTCATGAACTCAGGAAGTAAGGAAGTCGAGAAATTCCTCAGAGCCGCGCCGTAGAGGTCAATGGTCGCGTGGATCTTGCGCATCTCATCCCGGCGCCTTCGCTCCTGGAGGAGCAAGAAGGCTGCGACGGATTCCAGGGGAGGCCATCCTTCTCTTCAAAAACCGATCGCCATTGTTTTCCAGATTCTTCTGGGTGGTTTCTAGAAAGAAATTCGGATCCCTGGAAAGAAGGGGGAAATGGAAGATACCCCTACATAAATACGGAAGAAGGGCCAAAGGGCGCTTGCTTTCTTGAGGCCCAACAAGGTCAACCTTGATATTTACCTACTCTCCATGACCCTTAAAAAATGGGGTCATTGCCCAAAAGAAAGGGGTCATGACCCCTTTTCCTAGGGGGTCACGGAGACTCTAGGTAGGGTCCAAGATGCTCCTAGGACTACGTACGGATGAACGTCGCGCCTTTCAGGTAAACCAAGCCTTGCTGGTTCGAACGATGCTCAGGTTGACAAACTTCGCATCGAGAAGCCGCCTAGGGTGATTTCCTTGTGCGCACAAATCTGTCCCACTCTGGGCAAACTATGACTCACGCACCTGAAACAAGGAATCCCCGAAGGAACCTCCCGACCTCTTTGGAAGATCCATTCACAACTCCTAGATTCGGCACGTCTGAAGGAACGTGTCTTTCTGCGAAGCACCCCTGTTGGTTCTGTGTTTTGAAGTGCAAGCCATTTTGGAGTCTGTGAGGGCAGCAAATTGCATTTTGGGACTCGGTTGGGTCTTGGGGGTTGGTTGGAAGGCTCTTTGCAGGCCCAGTGACCTCCTCAACTAGGTCCTCCAGTAGAGAGGTTAGAATAAGTTGGTAACATTTTTTTCTGTACGCATAGGCTCCCGATGTATTTGGGGCCCTCCAGCCAAGCCAGGTTTTGAGCCCCCAAACACCTTCGATTCGGGTGTCTAATGGAGGGGTCTGGTCTTCCATTGAAAGCTCCAGGAGCCTCTGGGTGATGAAACTCTGGAGTCAACATTACCTGGACTAGGTCCTCCAGTAGAGAGGTTAAAATAAGTTGGTACCATTTTTTTTCAGGACGTCTATTCTAGTAGGGGAATTTTCCCAACCAAAAAAGGGGGTGAGAGAAGGGCACCGTTCGCTGGGGGACCTCGTCAAGAGTGGTCACCACGGGTCCAGGACCCGTTGAAGAAATTTGCTCCAAAGCCCCCCGAAGGAGCAAGAGCTAGCTTTAAAAAAACAATTAGGTACTCTGGATGGTTGCGAATCCTGCACCACCCAAGAAAAAACAAGGGTCCGGACCATTGTTTGTTGGTATTTACAGGGGAATCATCCTTCCCTAGGTTTCTTAGGTGGTGCAGGATTTCGTCCATCCACAGTATGGCTTGCAAACCACATTTTTGCTTTTGCAGCCCCCCCACAGAACCAACAACCTGCCTAGATAGCCAAGTTTTTCTGAGCCACTGTTGCTGGTTTTTAAGGAAAAGTGCATGGAACAAAAAACAGCAACTGGCGATCCAGGAACAAGCAAATGTCCATAACACATGGCAACAGTGAAGTTATCCAAAGGGGGTGGCTGATAGTATGCTGCCAGGTTTGCGTGGCTCTTGAAGCTAAACGGAATCCCCTGCTCCCATTTAGATCATCTTGAAAAAGCCTTTCAGGTTCCTTAGTACTTTTGAGAGTGCCCGGGAGCCGGGAACCCCCCCCTTGGACCGACCCTGCTCCGGGGCTTTTGAAGAATCTCTCCTCGTCCACACCTTTGGACTTGGCCTGGCGCGTTGAGTGGGACACCCGGGACTGTGTGTTGGGGCCATCCAATCTGAATCGAATCGTTGCGGTGGAGCTCGAGGCAAATGCCAGCTGCCAGCCAACAAATCAGAGTCATACTGTGGATGGACGAAATCCAACAATCGCACCACGAAATGAAACCATGGTTGAACCCGTAATGTAATCTGCTTGGTATTTACGTTGGGGAATCATGAACGGTGGTGCGCAATGGATCTCGCGCGTCCACAGTAGGTGTCCCGGTCATCGGGTAGTTTGGTTGGATAGAGAGTTGGATTTATGAACCATCTACCAGGGGGGAACATCATTTTTTCCAAAAGGTCACCTATCCCTACAAGCCCAAGACCCTAAAAATGAGGGCCTTTGACCCCTAAAGAACTCAAATGAGGTCTTGGACTCCTAGGGTATGATCTCACTTTCCAGATTGCGAAGATCCTCATGGTAAATCAGGTGGTTTTTGGATGCATCCCACCGGAAGCTCCTGAGGTGGCAGGTGGCTTATCCCAAGGGGAGAAAAGAAGGGGCACCGTGCGTTGTTGGGTACCTGGACCCTCAAACAGTTGCTCAAACTACCCTTAGAAAAGGAAACCACCCCATACATGTTGGGCAACAACAAGACTTAACATAATTTTGAGGGGGGGAAAGAGGGGGCACCGTGCCCAGAGCTTCCAGGCGTTTTAGGCTTGCCTAGGAGAAACCATGATGTAAACCTAGAGCTAGACATACCGAAGGGTTACCTGCTAGAGTGGCTTGCCCAGAAGCACTAGGATTTTTTCTTGGATTGATTTCACGGGGACTCTCCCTCCTCCACGCGGAAAACGAAACGATGGGTTGGTTTGCGGGAAAAAGAAAACATTCGGCTTCTTGGTTTAATTGGTTTAAGCACCGGTTGAACACCTCCCCTGCCCTGAACAGATCCAGCTAGCCAAAATTTCAACCAAGGGTTTATACATCCTGGGTTCCAGCTTTGCAAGCGCACCACCAACTGAGCCAGCCTTTCCCATTGGTGGGGCGGGTTCCACCAGAACAAAGCCTTTCATACCCTTCGAATGTTTCTCCTTTGCAGCCCTTTATTAAACATGAACAGAGCCAACAACCAAAACAATCAAATCAACCAAACCACACATGCCCAGGAAGACCAACAAAAAAACAAAACAAACAAAAAGACATAAAACACGCACAGCCAAACAAAAATCCAACACCCACCCCCCATATTCCTCAGGCCCAGGTTTCTTCAAGGACCAGTTCCGATCCTCACCTCGGTGCTCGCCGATTCGACGCGGCGCTCGCCGTTGCGCCCGGCCCCGCCTCCTCGCGCTGGCGCTCGGAGAGCCAAGGGTTGGCGGCCTCGGAGTACCAGTCCGTGGCGTCGTCGTAGACCTCGCGCTTGGCGCGTTTTTTCATGACCAACCATTTTTAAAGGGTCATGGAGACTCTAGGTATACACAGCCCATCGTTCTTTTCAAAAACCGATCGCTGTTTCCCCTGGGTTTTTGATGGCTTCCTGAAAAGAAGGATCCCTGGAAAGAATGGGGAAGGTACCCCTAGAGTTTTAAGATGATTAAAGAAACCAAGAAGGGGAAGAACTGGTGAAATCCACAAAAAGGTCACCCAAAAAGCGCGGATCGAGACATGAGAGCTGGCCTTAAGTCAGCTCGGGGGTTCAATTGGTGCTTTTCCCTTGAAACACACTAAAAGGGAAACCGGCGTGTTGAGGGTTCCTGTTTTGGGTTGGAAAAATTCAAGGAAAACCAACCAACCTGTGAAAGGAAATGTGAGGGTTGGTTTGCGTAGGTGCTTTGGCTGGTATTTGGGAAGGTAGAGAAAAGGGACCCTTTTGGCCTTTAAGACCGTTTAAACAACCAACCCTCCCCTAAGCGCAATCAACAGGATCTTGATGTAAATGTTTGCTTCCAGGCGTTTCGCCACTATGGCAGGGTTTTTCTTCGGTATGGCTACCATCAGGTTTGACATTTCATGGTTTTCCCTGGTTACCTAACTATAGCGGTAACTCGAAGTAACGGCATTGCCTCACTTCCTGAGTTCATGAACTTTAAACTTTTTGGGAGGACCATTTTAGTGGTACAGAAACAGTTTGGGGACTTTTTTGGGGGCCATCCACTCAGCCAGTGAGCTGCTTTCGCCTGGAGCCGTCCCTGGGTCCAAGAATTTGGGCGATGCCTGAGAGGTCCGGTGGGCCGCTCTGAAGCGGCCGTTCCCTTCCTTACCCCTTAAAACTCCAAGCCGTGGGGAAGTTAACCTTTTACAGACATATAGCCCATGTTACCCAAAAAGTTGAAAAGTTGTGTTTTTAAGAGGTAAGCTTCGGGATTTTGCTTCTGAAGTACCCCCCAAATACTTGTAACACTTGGCCTCCATTTGCTTAACCAGCCGCGAAAGCAAAACAAACAAACGAACAAACCGAATTCCAGTAGCGAAGTCGATTCCCTTTAAAGCCAGCAGGGAAAATAAGCAAGAAGTTCTTTAGCAAAGTCGTCAGTCTTTTTTTGAGGGTACCCGCTTTGCTTTCATGATTCTGAAGGGATTCCAAAGAGAAAACCATCACTTTGCAGGGGGTCCCCTCAAAAACACACACACACACACACCCAAATGAAGTTGGTGGGTGCGGGACAAAAAAACGGGCGGGGGGGGGGGGGGGATTTGCTTTTGCCTCTTGTCTTTATGAGGTGCCAAGGGGCAGCTTTGGTTGTGGAGTCCTGCAGGGGTGGTCCAAGAGAAACACCCTAAGGCTCCCTCATAGCCTAAGGCTCCATAAGGAACCATAAGGAAGCATAAGGCACCCTAAGGAACCTCAAGGAGCCCAAAGGAACCCGAAGGCTCTCAAATACGCACCTTCTATCTACCCCTTCGGGATTCTCCTACTTGATCGTTTTCAATCGGAGTCCCCCATTTTTTTCGCGGCGCCCGCAAAGCACTGGATCGATTTGCTCCGGCCAAGTGGAGACTGGCTGGTACCGCTGCCACGGTGACGTCGGCACGGTTGCATCAAGCCCTTACGCACAGCTCAAATGCAATGAGGCTTGCAGGAACAACACGGTATGCTCACTTGCCCAAAGAACCTGGAAATGAAAGGTTAACCTTTTAGGACCTTTACTAAAAATGGACCAAAACGGGAAAACCAAAAGGTCAAAAGGTCGGCCTTGGGCAAGTGAGTATGTGGTGCCAGGTAAAACTCTTCTTACGTGCCGAGCGTGTTCGTTTGCACGACTCCGACCCTGGCATGAACAAAACTCAGGCGTGGGACAAACAAAGCTGTCGACGCGTGAGTCGTAACTCTCAGGTATCACAAGGACCTCGTGGGTATTTGCATTTTCCCCTGGCCTTTCAGCCCTGGGTTACCCATTCCAGACTCTGAGCACCTGAAAGTATGAACTACTTACATCCCATTGGAATCTTTGAATGCCAAATGACCAAATGCGCAATCTGGAAGGCCTCGATGTTGAACCCGGCCGGAGAAACGGGTGCCGCAAGCCCTTGGTATGTGGCTACATACCCTAAGGCTTTAAGGCAGTCTATGGGGTGCGGGGCCCGGTCTTCCCCTATCCCAGATCCCCAATCAGGAAAACACCTTGGGGCAAAACCTGTCAACGCTCCACCCAAACGCATGCAAAGACTAAACGGACAGAACTCCGCATGTTAGACCTGAAAGGGCACCAAAGCAAGGCAAAACAGTGGCCTCTGTGATTGGTTCGGGTGAAACAGCCCAAGCTAGAACCGCATCCGCTCTCCTGCAAACTCTCTTCAAGCGTCCTTCTCCAAAATGGCACGGAAAACTGAGGGGCCCTCATGTTTAGTAGACCTCCAACTTTCTGAGGGTACAATTGGCTTCGAACTTACAACCATACTGTGGATGGACGAAATCCTGCACCACGTTGAAGCCATGGGAAACCCATTGTTTGTTGGTATTTACAGGGGAATCAAATCATTCCAGGGTTTCTTAGGTGGTGCAGGATTTCGTCCATCCACAGTAGGTGTTTGTTAGCTTCCCAAATCACAACTGCTGGAAATAGTCGACTCAGAGCTTCCAAGTCCATGAGGATGGTTTTTTGGGGGTAAAAAGGGGGTCTAACTACCTCCTTAGAAGGTACCAAGAAACCCTCTGGGCAAGTAAACAGCTTTTCAACGCGGCGTTCGAATCGCAGTGCCGAAGTGCCTTGGTTCTGCGCTTGGCATCACGGTCGTAGCTCAGCAAACGGTCCTGCGGCTCGGCTTCGCCCGCCTGTCCCTCCCATTGTGGAAACGACCTAACCGGACCCGGAAAGTGTGAGTTGGCCTTTGACCCCCTTTGCGGCCTCAAATAAAAAAACCGGTCCAAGGGGCTTCTAAGGTTCTGTGATAATTACTGAAGACCATCCATGTGGACGGTTGCAAAATCCAGTTCGCACCCCAACATCCCATTTCGCAAAACACTACCCCCAGATCTAAATTTGGCATTGCCAAGACTTACTCTTGCAGACTTGATTTAGCAGTGCCAATTTTAAATTGAGCGGTGCCAACTAAATTTAATTTTGCTAAAGCTTACTCTCAGAATCCCAGTAGTTAATTCAGTATTGCTAAGACTTACTTTTAGTTTCCCAGTGCTCAACTTAGTATTGCCAATTCTAGATTTAGTATTGCCGAGCCTTACTTTCAGAATCCCGGTAGTAAATTCAGTATTGCGAAGACTTACTTTTTAGTTTCCCAGTGCTAATACTAGAATAAGCGCTGGGAATCTGAGTGCAGTGTAAGGCTTGGCAATTCTCGATTAAGATAATACTAGATTAAGTACTGGGATTCTGAAAGTAAGTCTCGGCAATACTAATGCCAAATCTAAACTGAGCACTGCCAAGACTTATACTCAGATCCCAATGCTAATTTTAGTATTGGCAATTCCACATTGCAAAATGCCAAGCCTTACTTTCAGACTCCCAGTACCGATTTTTGTGTATATTGACAACTCTAGATTTAGTATTGCCAGATTCCCACCATTGCTTATTTCTTGTTGTTTGCAAATTCTAAATTGAATATTGCCAAGACGTACTCTCGGGTTCCCTGTGCTTGATTTAGTATTGCCAATTCTAAATTTAGTATTGCCAATTGCAAATTAACATTGCCAGGCCTTTCTTTCAGATTCCCTGTGATGAATTTAGTACATATTGAAAAATTATAGATTTAGCATTGCCAAGACTTCTTCTCACATTCCCAGTGCTTGATTTAACATGTTGCCAATTCGGGAATTGCGTATTGCCAAGACTTACCCTCAGAATCCCCTCAGAATCCCAGTGCTTGATTTAGTATCATCTTAATCGAGAATTGCCAAGCCTTACACTGCACTCAGATTCCCAGTGCTTCATCTAATATTGCCGATCTAAATTTAGTATTGCCAAGACTTGCTCTTGCATTCAAAGTACGACATGTAGCAGTGCCAATTTTAAATTGAGCAGTGCCAAGACTTACGCTCAGACTCCCAGTGCCACTCAGAGAGGCAAACACTTATCAAGCAACATGTGCACAACTTCTGCAAGAGATCAAGCCTCAAAAACACACAACAAGTGCACTACCACAGTCCCCCGGTCTCTAATTTTGGGCAATGACCCCATTTTTTAAGGGTCATGGAGAGTCTAGGGACACTCAAAATAGGTGGTGTTCCTTCTGTTCTCGATTGAAACCACCCACAAGGGTCACAACTCCCCAGCCTCCAGCCTCCGTTTCCCTCCAACTTGTGTTTGAAGGTGTTCCGCGGTTTCCGAGGAACCCTCTACAAGAAGCAGGGTTTCAAATCCAAGTCCAAACCAACCAAGGGCATTTCCTATGGGGTTTGGAGGTAAGCATCTTTCAAAACCACTGATCTACGCTTGTAAGGCAGTACACCCCTACATATATAACATACATACATGTTCAGTTGTATACAACCACCACTATGCCTCCAAAACACATACCTGAAAATTCGTGTAATTATTGCGATCCGTGCTTTTGTGGTTCGATAGCGTTTAGCCCTGCTCGTATTTTTCTCGTGACCCAAAACCAACTCGCACGAGTTGAAACCGTTGGGTTCATGTTGACTCCATATTACATTCACCCCAGTTTATTAATAGGGGAGCGAATCTCCCTGGGTTCAGTGGTTGGAATCAGACCACATGTGGAGGGGCCAACTCCCCCCCCCCCCCCGAATTTAACAAACTGGGGTTGATTAATATGGGGGTTGCCATTACATGGTGTTCCTTTTGTCCGGGGCAAATGAGAAGTAACTTCCACCCCTTCCCATTCCGAGTTTAAAAAGTTTGTGGGTTGCAATCAACGCGAAACCAATTCGAAGCATTTTTTCTCGAAGGTCGAGTCCATCTGCGTCACAATCAAAACCCGGCATTAAAACGGTCTACCCAGAACCATGCTTCAAGAATTAAGAAGGCGGAATTCCGCAACTATTTCTGGCTGGGACTGCCCCTTACCAGCCTTCATCTACCCGATTCGGTTTTGAGCACGTGGCTCATCCCATTCCGAAGATCGAGTCCTCAGGATTTGCCTTTTCGACAATGAACCGCCTCCCTTGAAAAGGGTTTCTACCAGGGGGGCTCACTTAACAACAAACTCAATAAGCATCCATACCTGCCACAAACCAAACCTGAACTTGCCCTTCCCTACAACCCAAGACCCTAGATATGACAGCCTTTGACCAGGGGGGCAAGGCTTATTTCTCCCAGTGGGACAAGGCAAACCACGAGCCCATCCGCGCCTTGGTGTCCACGGCTTTTTGGAAGGCGGCGTTCACGCGCTCCTCCTCCGCGCTCCTCGGCTTCGTCGATCTGATGGCTCGGGCGAGGGCGGGGAGCGGTTTCAATGAGGTGACATCGGGGCGGCCAATGACCCACGGTGGACCAGAAACCCCGGAAGATGAAGTTCAAGCGGATTCCTTGACTGCTTGGTGGACATAGAAGTTGTAAACGATGACCACCAAAAGGTCGAACAAAAAAAAATAATACTCCAGTTAGGTGGGCGTCAAGCTACCCCATGCTCCAAATACTCAGCCTGTTTTGTCCCAACTGAAAACGTTGCAAATAGAGGGGGTTCCGCAAAAGTCGCGGGTTTGCGTTGTGGTCTTCAGCATATGATGTTGATCGAGGACCTAAGGAAATTATTTGCCATGTCTGATTTGAACATACCCTAAATGCAAAATTTCGAGTAGCGGCAAGTCTTAATCTTCCAGAAGAAGAAACCAACCGTTTTTGTTGTGTTTTTTCCCGGGTTGTCTCAATACGAGGAGACCCCTTTAAGGCCTAACAGGATTTGCCCACTGATCAGACCCAGGTCTATATGATGTGCAAGGGTTATCACCGCTGGACTTCATTGGCTTGTAATAGACATGTCTGTCTACTGTTTCAACCATGTAGCCCTGAATACCCTTGCAAAAAACCACAGAACTTCAAATGGGCGATGAGTACACAAATGGTATCTAGCCCTATTTCCCACCCAAAGGCTCCCGATGTATGTGGGGCCCTCAAACAGCCAGGTGTTGAGACCGGGTCCCAAACACCTCCGGGGTGTCGTTTTGGAGGGGTCGGGTCTTCCATTGAAAGATCCCCCCTATCTTAAGGGCAAGGGGGTGGGGGCTCCCCAATTCCGTTTATCTAGTCTTCCCCGTAAAAGGGAAAATAGAACCACAAATGGAGATCTCCAGGGGTCACCCCCCTCCCCCAATTCCAGCAGTAGAATCCCAGGGGCACCTGTTCAGCACGTGCTTTGGCCCCCAGTCTGTAATAGACATGCATCGCTGCTCTATGACTTGTACAGGCGCACGGGTCTGCCTATGTTTTGCGACAGCCCCGAAATCCGAAACAATCCAAAAGGCCTCAAAGTAACGGGCGAGTCCACGGTTTCAGCAGGTGGGTCCGAAAAACAGAATACTAGGCTGAATACCTGCAAACATGATGCTCCCACTATGACTCGGCTTGAATTTGACGTATCCCAATTCCTATGCCTTGGGCCCTTATCTCAATCTCACTTTATCCCCAAAAGCAACAAAAACTGGGCGATCAAAATGTCAGAAGGTCGGCGTTGGAAAAGTGAGCATACTTAGATGCTCTGGGACGAATTGCTAAATTGTTGGTAGCCCTACGCGGCACTTTTGACCGCACCACATTTGCCAAACACACATCCGGTTTGGACAAATCGGGTGCCTGAGTTGCACCCGTTTCAGGTTGAAAGGGAAACCAAAGACCACCTTTTTTGGTGTTGTCGTCTTGGCCTGCCTGGGGTTCACGGAAAAATATGCTCAGGTTCCGCGTTAGTCTGGCCAATATATACACCAGTGTGTGAAGGAAGTTTGGTTGGAGCGCTTTCCACAACACAATGATTCATTGGTGGTGTGGATTGGTTTGGGGGCTTGAACCCTTGGTTCTTGTGCCCAACCTCCACACCTCCAAACGCCCCATTCGGCTCCGACCCGTTCCGATCTGGAGACCAAAAGGAAAATCATTGTTGGGTACCCTTGCCCAGTGCTTTCAGGTACCCCTTTGGCATGGCTTCCTTTTGGTACATCAGATGGTTTCCTTTGGTTACCTAAGTGGCTTGCCTGGCAGCACCTGATAAACGAAAAACCATGTTTTTGTTACCCCCGGTACTTTTCACCGTGACCTGACAAACAAGGCTCACTTCCGATCGCGCGGATTGGGCCAAAAGAATTGGCCCTCCAACAGCCAGGTGTTGAGACCGGGTCCCAAACACCTCCGAAATCTAAAGGAGGGGTCGGGTCTTCCATTGAAAGCCCCAGGAAGCTCTGGGTAAAAATACAGTTTGGAGTTGTTTTGCCCTGGACTTGCATCACTTTTTGGGGTGTGGTTGCCATTTTCAGTTGTACACAAAATAGTGCTGGTTTAAACAAAAAAAACATCGGGATCCGCTGGGCACCAAAATGGCCACCAAGCCCAAACATGAGCGATCACTCAGTTGCTCAGTGACCCTGGAAAAAAGGGCGCCCTTTTTAGGGAAGGCCATTTTTTAGTGGGGCAGCCACCAAAGAAAAGGGGAAAAGAATTGGCGCCACTGAGCAACTGATCCCAATTTGTGCCAATCCCCACTAAAATAGACAAAAATGGGTGGTGCACCTACCCCAAAAATGGGATCGCATTGGTTTTGACACACAGCTGAGATCATGTCCGAAAAAAGTCCGGACCTCGCAGACCTCCGCAGCGAGCGCCTCCGGGTCCCCGGCAGGGCGCCAGAGACGACTTTGCCCCGGGCGTCCCCGTGCATGACGCCGCTGCGGCGGTCCCCGACCTCGAATGCGAATTCGGAATTCGCAGCCGGGGGGGGGGGGGGGGGGGGGGGCAGGAAAGGGGGAAGCTGACTCCTTCCATTGGCCTAAGGACCAAACTTGCTAACCAAACTTGCTTGACGTTGGAAGGGGAGCAACAAGAATATGTTTTAGCGGTCAGGTGGGGATTTCCCACAAAACCACAAGAAGCAAAAATGTAAAATGTTTCCCAACAACAACCATGTAAAGGTGGTTGCCCTTTTAGTAACCTCTGTTTGTTTCAGCCACCTGCAGCAAATGATAAAATATGTCTAGCGGTGAAATTGAATCCAACTTTAAAACCAACCAGGGAAAATAACACATGTTCCTTTTAGCAAATGGAAGTGAATGCCCAACCATTTGGGTTAAAGTGTGATGGCAGACCCGAAATGGTGGACATCAAACTTTGGTAGGGATTCATGTCCACCAACCTCTTTTATGGGGCTCCTATTCAACTTCATATCCCTGGGATTTGGAGACTGACACGGAAAATAACCACGAGCTGGCAAAATGCCGTACCGTATAGCTGACAGAACGAGATTTAGAGAGTCTCGTGCTACTTACCCTGGTTGCAACCCACAGAACGGGACTTGCAACCATCGCAAGTGCGACAGAACCACGTTTCTCACCACTTGGCCAAGCAACCTACTTTGTGGTCTGGGAGGTATCACCAAATGGATGCGAATGAACCCTTGCAATTCCTGTATAAACTCACAGAACGGGCACTTACAACCATGGCTTGGTGGTTTATGTCCAAGTGTGTAGGGTGCCAAGTGCATATGTTGCCGCTTACAAGTCTTAGGATCTGCACTCCAAACATGCTCTGATTCTCCAAAGGACCTAGAAATAAAAGGTCATCAGCGTTTGGGGCAATGAGTGAACATGGACCAAAAAGGGACAATCCAAGGCTAAAATGTGGATTCACTTTGGGTCCCATGTTGTCTTCTAAAGTGGTCTTCCCAAAAAGAAACAAGTCCAGGATTTCAAGAAGCGAGTTGCGAGTGTTGGCAGGGTGCAACCAAAACTGAAAAAGCCGCGCTTGAGTCAAACGATGGGCCTCAGATCCCTGTTTGTTGATCTTCTTTGGGAAGCCAGAGAGAAACCACCCAATTTGTTGATGGTCAAGCCCGACACAGGTTGGGCAACCATTGGGGGCAAATAAATTCAACTGATTTGGCTTGAGACCGCCTTGGACTCTTTCCAGGTGTAGGGGCCCTTTAACTGACAAAGCTGCTGTCAACGCCTGGGATCTACGGAAGCGAAATCCTCGCGAACAAGACGGGGCTTCCACAAGCAAGTTGCCCCAGCATAAATACATATCCTGGGCAAATGAAACTCTTAGATGCACTTTTCCCCTGTTGAATTTCCCTTCCAACCACCCACCCACCCCCAGAAAAAAAGCACAACACATTTGCCCACATCCACAAAAACATCTTCATGGGCGCTTGGGAATACCTGGAGTCTCCTTCTGAGTTCTTAAAATACGGTGGTAATTACATGGCAACCCATGTTTGACTCGGGTCAGAAGGAGACGTGTGTCATGCATAGGTGGCCTTTTGGAAAATAGATGGCCCTGGTAAATGGAATACACCCCATCTAAACCAGTGCCATCTATTTTTAACCAAACTCACCCAAAACGGACACCTATGGTGTCAAACGTGGTTGGTCATTACACGGCAACCCATGGAGACGTGCGTCTTGGCACCCCATGGTTTGACCCGGGGTTAGATTCAGAGACTCCAGGTAATGTCCTCTTCTTCTTTTTTTTAGAAAGATTAAAGTTATGTTGCGGGCCGGCACTGATTAAAAAATACCCCCCCCCAAAAAAAACACTAGAGGACGATTGGCCCGAAAGCATTTTTCCACAGGTGCTCATCCAGCTGCGGAGACACCTTTTTACATCGCTGCCGCGAGCGTGTCTGCGCGCGGCGATGCTCAGTGTGTATGGTCACATGAGAGCTCCATCTCATCATCCTACTTTCCTCTCGAACTGCGCCGCGCGACTTCTCACGAAAGTGGTCTGCGCAAGCTGCATTGTTCCAGGCTGCTGCGCGCAAGTTGCTCTCTGCAAGCTGCTGCGCGCAAGTGACCTGTGCAAGTTGCTCTGCGCAAGTGCTCTGAGCAAGTTGCTCTGCGCAAGTGCTCTGCGCCAGTTGCTCCGCGCAAGCGCTTTGCGCATGTGCTCTGCGCAAGTTGGTCTGTTGCAAGTTGCTCTGCGCAAGTGCTCTGAGCAAGTTGCTCTGCGCAAGGGCTCTGCGCCAGTTGCTCCGTGCAAGCGCTTTGCGCATGTGCTCTGTGCAAGTTGGTCTGTGCAAGTTGCTCTGCGCAAGTGCTTTGTGCAATTGCTCTGTGCAAGTTGCTCTGCGCAAGTTGCTCTGCGCAAGTGACTCTGCGCAAGTTGCTCTGCGCAAGTGCTGCCGGAGCTGCGGGGGTGTGCTCCGCGTACTACGTTTGTACTTAAAAGTTGCGATTCTCCAGCCGGAGCTGTGGGAGCACGCTCCGCGTACTACGTTTGTACTTAAAAGCTGCGATTTTCAAGCCGGAGCTGCCGCGGACCAGGGGGGAATCGAACCCGCGACCGCGGGATTGCGAAAGCAGGCGCGCAAACCACGAGACAACTTCCAAAGGCCGTTTCGCGAGCAAGAATATTGCACGGCGCCACAGCGAGAGCGCTTCGACACGCACAATCTCCGCAAAAGGCTCGCCGAGACTTAGACAAATTCGCACGGCGCCACAGCGAGAGCGCTTCGACACGCACGTTCTCCGCAGAGGGTCGCGCGCGCACCGCAGAAATCGTAAACAGTTCTCAGTTTTTGAACTTCGACCACGCGAATCTCCGCAGAGGGTCGCGCGCGCATGCTTAAAATCGTAAAAAGTCCTCAGTTTTTGAACCTCGACCACGCGAATCTCCGCAGAGGGTCGCGCGCGGCCAGCAGAAATCGTAAAAAGTCCTCAGTTTTTGAACCTCGACCACGCGAATCTCCGCAGAGGGTCGCGCGCGCATGCTAAAAATCGTAAAAAGTCCCAGTTTTTGAACCTCGACCACGCGAATCTCCGCAGAGGGTCGCGCGCGCATGCAGAAATCGTAAAAAGTCCTCAGTTTTTGAACCTCGACCACGCGAATCTCCGCAGAGGGTCGCGCGCGGCCAGCAGAAATCGTAAAAAGTCCTCAGTTTTTGAACCTCGACCACGCGAATCTCCGCAGAGGGTCGCAATCCCGAGCGACGATCAAACTCCCGCCCCGGCGCCTTAGAAACCTAAACTAACTTACATAGCTGCTAACGCCGAAGCTCTAAGCTCTACCTAACTTGGCTCTATGTAACTTGGCTCTATGTAACTTGGCTCTATGTAACTTGGCTCTATGTAACTTGGCTCTATGTAACTTGGCTCTATGTAACTTGGCTCTATGTAACTTGGCTCTATGTAACTTGGCTCTATGTAACTTGGCTCTATGTAACTCTATGTAACTTGGCTCTATGTAACTTGGCTCTATGTAACTTGGCTCTATGTAACTTGGCTCTATGTAACTTGGCTCTATGTAACTTGGCTCTATGTAACTTGGCTCTATGTAACTTGGCTCTATGTAACAAGGGCTCCGCACGGAAGAACCCTTCGCGATGCTTTCGGGAATAATAATACTAAAAAGTTAGGATGTTTCTGGGTGGGAGGGGGTTGGGGGGGAGTTTCTTCAACAGAGGTAGACATTCTGTCTTGCTTTCCGGGCCGATTCGGACCTCGAGCGATTCGTCCGGAGGTTCCAGCCTCCAGGGGGTTCCCACAGAAGAGGCACGGACCCCAACCTGGCACAATGCCAAAAAACACAACGCAACCTCGCCACTTGCCTAGGATTCTCTGCTCCCTAGGTCCTCCAGATTTGAGAGGTTAGAATAAGTTGGTACCCGTTTTTTTCTTCTTCTTCTTTTTCTGCAGTCTGTTTTAGTAGGGGAAGCCTCCCCCAAGAAAGGGTCTGGGTGAATTATTATATTTCCTAGGTCGTTGGGTCGAAGTCGGTATTTCAAAGGTCGATCTGAAATAGGTTGTGGCACTGCCTCAACACGGCAACTTCTGAAACCCCATCAATAAGGGCTCCAGGCGGCAACTCTTTATAAATACCCCGTGTTTAAGAGGCTGCATCCCCCCAAAGTGGAATTCTGGGTGACGCAACGGACAACAGCTCAATTTGCATGCCAAAACGCGGCTCCACGCAGCAATCATGAAGGGGGACGGGGGTCCAGCTCATTAAATACTGCGTATTCAAGCAGCAGGTGTGGGTGGCGGGCATGACAAAACAGGATTTCTCCCAGACCCTTATTTCAGGATTGCTAGGTCGAATCACAGTGAGGTCGGGTGACCTCCCGGCTCTCCTTATTTCTGGCCAAAGAGAATCGGCATGCTCCCATCATGTGCGCCTAAAGGAAAGCCCTGTTTTGTGGTAGTTGTTCCGCAGTTGCTCAAAAGACTTGAAAATGAAAGTGATGACAAAAATGGGAAACTCAACGGTCAACAAGTCGAATCGCTTTGGGCAAGTGAGTTTGGTAGGGAACCCCGTGGTTGCTGGACATAAATGGCAACGGAAGTATGTTTAAATCATCAGAAAGGCGAGAAAATATCTACCTAGAGTCTCCATGATCTGGAAAAAGAGGTCAGGACCCCTTAATTGTGGGCAGTGACCCACCATTTTTTGAGGGTCAGAAGGAGAGTCTAGGTCTTCAAATTAGGTGGGCCTGTGCGCGATCTCTGTGCCAAAAGCCACGCAGCGATGGGCCTGGGGAGGCCTGAGCCAAGACCTCGCATGGTTTTCTAATCTGGAAAAATCGGGCCCCGGCCCAAAAAAAACACTTGTTTGCCTGGTTGGAAAAACCAAGGGACCCCAAAAAGGGAAAAACACAAAAACAAAGAGGGGAGCTCATGGGGAAGCTTTGAGGCCCCTGGCCCCTGACTGTTGGGTTGAGCCAGCTCTTTGGGGTCCAAGGGGTTCAGGGAATGAGACATGGAATGACCCCAAGAAACACCAACTGATGTTATTTTGTAAAGGGACCCTCTTCCGGTTCCTTCCCACATTCCCTGTCTTGAACGAGGTTCTGAACTACGAGCAAAGCACAACATCGATGAAATGTGGGTTTGTCTCAGCCTGGGTTCCTTTCCGTTTCCCTTTGAACCAACAAGCCCAGGGGGGCTCGGAACATTTAATACACTGGCTGGGCCCCCCCTCAATTTGGGTATGACCTTGTCTCAAGGTTCCCCTGTTTGATTCTCGGGGTTCCCTCTTGGCTACCCGCCTTTTGGCTGCAAAATACTCCACCCCCCTCCCCCCCCAAGGTTCCTTTTCCCCCCCCCCCAAGGTTCCTTTTTGTTGGCTCGCAAGAAAACAACTCAATCCCCTTGGCCCGAACTCCGTCGGCCGAACTCTGTCCACACCTTCTTGCTCCACGATGACCTGCCACAAGACTCGCCGGAACCAAAGGCCCCGGACTTCTTTTTTTCCCCAACAGCTGAAAGCTTTGGGGTCTCAGCCCAGATAGGCTCCGGGGTGGTTCGGGGCGACCCTGAGCTAAGGTTCCACCAGGTTTCCACCAGGGTTCCACCAGGGTCCCACCAGGGTTCCACCAGGGTTCCACCAGGGTTCCAACAGCGGGGTGGTCTGGGTGGGAGGTAAGGTTCCACGAGGGTTCCACCAGGCTGGGACGGTCTGGTTTGAGGAAGGTTCCACGAGGGTTCCACCAGATTTCCACCACAATTCTGCCAGGGTTTCACCAGGTTCTGCGAGGGCTGCAGGGTGGTCTGAGGTGGTTTGAGGTAACGTTCACCAGGGTTCCACCGGTTTCCACCAGGGTTCCACCAGCCCGTCGTGCTCTGGACGAGGGTTCCACGAGGGTTCCACCAAAGAGGTGCGGCGTGGTCCGGGGAGGGTTCCACGAGGGTTCCACCATGGTTTCACCAGGGTTCCACCAGCGGTCCGGGCTGGTTTGAGGTAATGTTCCATGAGAATTCCACCAGAATTCCACCAGGTTTTGCAAGGTAAGGCTCCACTCCAGCACAGTTCTGTGGGCCGCCCTGAGGTTTCACAGGGTTCCACAAAGCTCTGCAAGGATTCCACACGGGTTCCACAAGGCTCCACAATGCTCCACCAAGGGTGTGTCGTGCGCCCGTCGTCTGAAAAGCCATCGGATCAAGATCGCTTTGCTCATGGGCGGAACACTAAGCAAAACCGAAATCAATGGTTTCTAGCACACGTTCACTGTTTTGTGACTTGCTCACTTGCTCAAGCAAATGTTGGCTTTGTGGCAAATCAGATCACGTCGCTCACGGTGCAGCAGAGTAAATGCTTGGCATTGCTGCTTGGTGGGCCTTGGGAGGCTGCGAGGGCTATGAGGTCAGACACCAAATTCTGCAAAAGCTATGGGGCAGCCCTGAGGAAAGGTTCCAGCAAAGTTTCACGCTGAGCTCCACGAAAGTTGCGTGAGAACGGTTTGCGAGGTTCACCGGGCCTAGGTCGGGGCCCGATTGCACTGTCGGGGCCTTTGGGCCCGATCGGCCCCGATTGCGCCATCGCGCCCCGATCGGGGCCCCACTCTGTCGGGCCCCGTCAATTGTACAAGCTGGCATCGCCTATAGTTTTGCTATAGATACAGTTGCAACCGGCGTTGAGCTGTAATATGGGTGGCTGGGGTTGCACCACGGGACGATCGGGGCCCGATTGCACCGTCGGGCCTCGATCGGATTGCGCCGTCGGGCCCCGATTGCGCCGTCGGGCCCCGATCGCCGTCGGGCCCCGAGGGGCCCGACTCAGTCGGGCCCCGTCAGTTGTACCAAGCTGGCATCGCCTAGTTTTGCTATAGATACAGTTGCAATCCGCATGCTAAGGAAAACCGGCGTTGAGCTATAATATGGGTGGCTGGGGTTGCACCACGGGACGATCCGGGCCCGATTGCACCGTCGGGCCCCGATCGGGCCCCGATTGCACCGTCGGGCCCCGATCGGGCCCCGATTGCACCGTCGGGCCCCGATCGGGCCCCGATTGCGCCGTCGGGCCCCGATCGGGCCCCGATTGCGCCGTCGGGCCCCGATCAGGGCGAGATTGCGCTGTCACTCGTAGCTTTGCTTTACAAGGCGGCATCCTCAGCAACACCGGCGGTAAGGATGGTCCCGGGGCGTTCCGCGAGGATTCTGGGAGTTATTTGTTTTCTTTTTCCCCAACAGCTGAAGGGTTCCACCAGGGTTCCACCAGGGTTTTACCAGGGTTCCACATGCTGTTGGGGATATCGCCGGAGCTTATTTTTTAACGTCGGGCGAGGTGCGTTTCTTGGGTTGGGGGGACCTAGACTCTCCTTCTGACCCACAAAGCGTGGTTGGTCAGACTGCCCAAAAGAAAGACTCGGGCCAAGAAGTGGAAACATGGACCAAGACCTGCGGTTTGCCCCTCCGATCCTTTGATTTTGAGCCACACCCATGTCTGACCAACAGTCGCAAAACGCCAAGCACTAAATGCACTGTGGGACTTTCAAACTGAAGGTGTTGTAGGGGGAAAGGTTATCGTGGGTGTGTGCGTATATGCTTGGCTTAGACAAAGATTCTGGACCAGGGCTGTGGGAAATGGAATCCACTTCTGTGATACAACGGAAAGGGCTTCCCAAAGACTAAGGCCCTTTATAAAGTGGGAGATTCCCGGAGGTATCACAGAAGTGGTTGGATAAACCCCGAGTGATCAACCACAACCCTGATGCAACTGGGTGGTTGGTTGAAATGGAATTCGAGTGGGATGGAATGGAGATGGAGGCGGAATGGGGGGGGCGCGCGGGGTCTGGAAAGGTGGAGCTGGGGTGGAGTTGAGTGCGATAGAATTCGAATGGAATTTGATCTTTCTAAGCGGCCAAAGGTTCTGGACAAAGGTTCTGGAGAAGCCGGGGTTGGAAGGAGCCCGGCGCCAAGCTCCTAAAAAAACGGCCCACGCGTCTGGTTTCTCTCACCTTTTTTGGTACGAGGCTCCGCTCGGCTTCGGCTTTCAATGGACCCGGCCCCTCCAAAACGACACCCTGGGGGTAGTTCGGGGTCTCAGAACCTTGTTTGAAGCCCCTAATCAATCGTGAGCTGGGCAGGGTTTGATTGTGAGTCACCTGAGCTTGTGCAAAACCGGGGAATTGGAGGGGAGAATCCCAAGCCATGAATGGGTGCGGGAACCGTTGAATTCTTCCCAGAGGGTCCCTACAAGGAGGTACTTAGACCGACCCCTTTCCTTTTACCCCCCAAAAAGCTATCAACTCATGGCCCTCTGAGAGGGGAAATGGACATGCTAGGAGCCCTTTGGACCGATTTCGAATCATTTGAGGCCCCGTTTGATCGAAGGTCAAGGGGTCCAAGGGGCTCCAAGGGACAGATATTTTTAGCTTCTTTCCAGTTGGTGGTTTGGCCGAGGGATTTCCCTCGACAAGAACCACGGCTTCAAATGTCCAAATCCAAACCGCCAAGTACATGTGACCTGATGAATTTGCGATCTCGAGTTCGCAAAAGCCTCCCCGAATCAACCGTGTTTTTTTAGGTCGAGACTTGTCGCGGCTTTTTGGCACGCGTGGATTCATTCTTACCTGTTCAAGAGGGAATCAATCTGCGGGTGTTTGCTAGTATGGTAGCAAACAACTTTGCCGTTTTGCAGCCCCCCCCATCAAGAATGAACATAATCTTTAAAAAAAAAAAAAAAAACGTGCCAACGACAGTGAAGTCAGGGACCCCAAGATTGCGGCTGTCCTCTTGGTTTGCCTTTAAAGCCATCAACAAACGAGCACCCTCGAAAAGGACAGACACATTGTTTGGTTTTGGGAATGAACCAAAACTGGATCCACAAAGAGGGGAGAGCAACAGTTGGATGGTTGATATGTGTCGTTGATATGTGTCATGTCAGTCCCCTTCATTCCCTGCCCATCGAAACAGCAAGCCTGCTTGAAAGTTGGAGGGGGTGTCTTTGGGCGCCCCAAATCCTGTTGCGGGGACATAGAAAAGCCGATGGAATTCGGTTTTCCTGTTGTGTTCCCTTTAACCCGGCCCTTAAATCGCGAAGACAAACAAGTTCAAACTAACCTTGGAAAAGAGTGGAACCCATCTTTTGTAAGGTCCCTAACTGTTTCCCTCCAGTTCCTTTCTCTAAAATTCAGAAGGTGAGCTTTGCCTAGAAAAATTGCCACGTGGTTCCAACCATAAGAAAACATGGCAAAGCACAAAAACCCAACACGTGTGTTCATGATCTGTTTCTTGCTTGCTACAAACAACATGTCATGAACAAGTCAGCATTTCGCCCGCAAAAGTATCTCCGTAGAACTTTTGTAAGCGAACAATACCCCGGGGCAAGAAACCGAACTGGAGTACCCCTTGACACATGGTTCTGGTATGTTTGTACACCAGGAAGGGTTGTAAATGCTTGCACTAGTTCTTACAATAACCCCAAATGAAACATGACCCGACCCACTAAACACGCTGATTTTTGGGTTTCGGGCTCTGCGGAAAGCGGGACACCTGATCTACTGGTTGATAAAGGCGAGCTCGGCCAAGCCACGAAAGGGTACTCTCAAAAAAACAGACACCCCCCAAATGGGATTCCCCCTAAGCGAAAAATTCCCTTCTCCAGTTCCCCAGAAAATCCGCTTGGTACTTTGTACTGAACGACCCCTTTCTTTTTACCCCCAGAAGCCATCCTCATGAGGTACCAAGGGACGCTCTGGGAAGCAGCCTAGGAGGAATTCCTTGGGCCGAAATTTCATCATTTGAGGCCCCTTTTGGGGGGGTCTTTGGGGCCAACTCATACTTTCCTGGAGTCTCCATGACCCCTGGAAAAAGGGCCCATTTGACCCCATTATTTTGGGCAATGACCAACCAGTTTTTAAGGGTCAGAAGGAGAGTCGAGGTAGGGTCTTTTGGGGCTCCGGTTCGGCTCATCTTTTGGCCTCGACGGTCTCCCGCCTTGCCGCAGTTCAAGCAGTTGGTCAACACCTCCAAAGGTTCGGCTTCAGGAAGCCCGGAAGCCAGACCAATCGAGGCAACACATCGGGATCCAACATTGAAACCGCTCGTAACTCGGTGGCGAAATCTGCGAAGCCCTGCTAAAAGTGAGTCACTTTGAGTGGTTTAATACGGAAAACCCCCTCTTAGTTGGCAAAAAGTTGAAGTCCTAACATCCAAGCGACATGCAGCAAAGCTTGGATGTTCGACGTAAGGCTGAATGTATACGTCCGGTCCTCCGGAGGAGAAGTTAGAAGAAGGGTACTAACTTGTTTTCGGTTTTTCTATTTTAGTAGGGGAACCTTCCCAACCAAAGAAGCTCAGTTGTTCAGTGACCCCGGGAAAAAAAGGGAACCCTTTTGGGGAAGACAATTTTTAGTGGGCCAGCCACCAAAAAAAAATGGAAAAAGGGGCCACTGAACAACTGAGGAAGGGGTTAAAACGGGCACCAATTGCTGGGGGACCTAGAAATGGTTGTACGCCCTTTTTTCTGAACCCCTGGTATGAGTCCCGAGCTCGGCTCGATACAGGTTCCAAAATGGCCATGGATGAAAATATTATGAATCTATACGTGAGGTAAGTACCTAGACTCTCCTTGACCCTTTAAAAATGGTTGGTCATTATTCAAAAGAAAGGGGTCATGATCCCATTTTTAAAGGGTCATGGGAGTCTGGGAAGGTTCCTTCACCACCCAGAAGCTCCTGGGGCTTTCAATGAAAGACCCGACCCCATCTGAGCCCAAGGCGACATCCTCAAAATGACCGTCAAATTACTGGCAAGGGAAACCACGTCGCAAAACAATTTCCTGAACACTCAAAATTATTCGCTGAAATTAGGACCCCAGCAACAAATATCTGTTTTGCCCGGTAGTGGAACACAAAGGGGACCCCAAAAAAGCCCCCCAAAAAAAAAAACGAAGATCGGGGAACTCATTCTGGGGAAGAAAATGGGAGTGTCACAACACACGCGCCTTATGCCGCCCAGATGACGCGTCCACCACCATGAGGCGCTTGTCCCCCTGCGCTATCAGAAAGGCTGACGGATTAAATGCGGATGTGTCACTCGGCAAGGAAATCATTCTACCTAGAGTCTCCATGACCCCTAGAAAAAGGGGTCATGACCCCTGAATTTTGGGCAATGACCCCACTTGTTTAAGGATCATGGAGAGTCTAGGTATATATCAGCTTCCCTCTAGTTGGTGGTTTGGAGCCCGGTGGTTTGGTGGATTGGATTGGTGGTTCACATCTACCCTCTACAAGAACCAAGGGTTCAATCCCCAAGCACCAACTAAGGGCCTGAATCTACTTTCCCCCTGTCCCCCAAGATCGATCAGTTAGAGCCGCTCGCTTCTCGCTTGATTAGAGAAAACAACTGGGTGACTCTGGTTGCATTGTGAGGCTTCTTGAAGCTACTTTGGGGCGGAAGCGCTTACAGAAGCCAAGTGGCCATTGAAAACAAAGGGCTCCCTTTGTTTGTTGACGGATTTGCTTTGCTGGCTCTCAGCAGGGAATGAGGGGAGGACCTCCAACATCCCCATTGGTTTCCTTTAAGGGAATTCCTAGGTTCATTGGTTCGTTTCCAAAACCCGGAAGGTCAGCACCGGCAAGTTTGTTTGCTGGATGATTTGAAGGGGGAACCCTTCTGAAAAGGACAAATATGCGGAACATGCTCCCTAAGCAAAAAAAAACAACAACTACAGAACTAGAACCAGGCTTCATGCGGATCCATCCCAAAAATCCACCATTTGACATTTCGGGGTCCTGGACGAGTGGAATGTCTTGGTGGGTACCATGTGGACAGGAGGGTACCTTGTTTTGTGGTTTGACTTGCTTTTGAACTAGGACACTAATCGCCTGCCGTTTTCACATGCTGGTCTTGGTTGCTGTAGACCCTGCAAACAGTGCAACTTTTCGCGGGTTTCCCGAAAAGTTGAAGTCTAAAGATCCCAGCCAATAGCAATTAAGTGACGTTAGGACCCGCAAAAATGGATAAAAGGGCGAGTGGCGTCCACAAAAAAAAACGGGTCCCACCCCAAATCGCCCGTTTTCACCACCCAAGCTGTCCACAGAAAAAAAATCCGCCTCCCTGCGCGGGAGGAAGGGCATGTCCATGGTGGGCAACTCGCGCTCCTTGGGTTTCTCGCCTGGCTTTGCAGAAGGGATTTCGACTTTCGCGGGACCTTCCCTGTGGTTCAAAAGAAACCAAGATTTGAATCCAAATCCAAACCACAAATCCAAACCACCAATTTACCTAGAGTCTCCGCGTGACTCTAGAAAAAGGGCCCATTTGACCCTTTTCTGCTGGGCAATGACCCCATTTTTTAAGGGTCATGGAGAGTCTAGGTAGTGGTACATAACACCCAGGAGACTTGAGGCAAGAGGAAGATGGCAACATAAGTTGTAATCCATGCGCCATGCTTGTAAGTCGGGGGTATAGCCATTGGGCTCAGCCAAGGACCATCAAAGTACTGACTAGCTCAGGGGTCCTTCAATCTCCCTCTTTAACCTCCCAAAATGGCAGGCTGACTGGAAGCAACAAGTCAATCGCATTTTGGGGGAAGTCTAGTCACCCGGCTGGCAGGGCTGTTCAAATGCACTCCGCAGCATGCTTAGCTTGGGTTACGGAAGTCAGAATCCGGGGGCACCAACATGTTTCTTTGACTCAGATTGGCAGTGGGCATTGGACAAAAAAGGCATCTACTTCTTGACTTTCAAGGACCCAGAGGGTCGAGGGGGTAAAAAGGGGTCGTTGAGTACCTCCCTAGAAGGTACCAAGGGACCCTCTGGGGAATCGGAACCCTTGCCCAAAAAAGTCGAAAGAGGGAGCGGCAGCTGGGTTGAGGCTCCGTTGGGTTTCAAGCCCTAGGAGCCCCAAGAGGAGCCTAAATACTGTGGATGGTTGCGAACTCCATTTCGCACCACCTAAGAGACCCTGACATGAGTCGATTCGCCTGTGAATACCAGCAAACAACGGGTTCAACCATGGCGTCAAACTTTTGTCCAACAAACTTTTCAAATTTCAAACATACCATGGACTCCAACAAACTTTTCAAATGGTGCGAAATGGATTTTGTCCACCCACAGTTGAGTTGGCTTTTGACCCCCAGAGACCGGCCTCAGATCATGATCTCGGTCCAAGGGTTGGCAGGACACGGACATTCAGCTCATTTTTTGGAGCCCTGAAAACCCTGGGGGCACCACCATCAACATGTTTGGGGTCCTGCTGGTGGATGGTGGCGAAATCCAGACATCGCAGCACTTGGACACCTTTGAAAGCCACGGATTGCTGGTATTTACGTCGGGGAATCGATTCTCGGGTGCTGAGATTTCGGGATTTCGCCACCATCCACAGCACTTTGCGGGCTTCACTACCTGATTCAAACGCGAAAAATCGAATGCCCACAACCCCCCCCCGCCCCGAAAAAAAAAGAAGAAAAAAACAACAGAAACAAAACACGACGCGGAAGTCCCCACCTCCCCCCCCCCAAAAAAAAAAAAAAAACGCCGCGGATGCCCGCACCTTTGGACTTCCCTTTGCGGTCCTGGAGCCGTTGGCATGGCAAGGAAGTCGTGCACACGATACGCCCAGTCAACAGCCTCTGGCGCCTCGAACGAACCCCCCAGAACGAACAAAGCCCTGAAAGCTACCTAGACTCTCCGTGTGAACCTCTAAAAATGGTTGGTCAGACTACCCAAAAGAAAGATTCGGGTCATGACCCAGCCCATTTTTGAAGTCAGAAGGAGAGTCTAGGTAGACCTTCCTCTTGGTGAAACCAATAACGAATCCATCCAAAAGAAAGGGCACCCTCAAACGACACACCCCCCAGCCATGGGCAGAAACCGGTGTTCGCAACCGTCCGTTTTGGCTGTTGCCATTGACTCGCAAGGCGTTTTGGTGTTGCCTCCCTCGACACCTGGAACACAGGTTCCTTGAATCCCAACCAGCCGTTCGAAACAGGTTGCACGCAAAGGCCGCGAGGACAAACAGGGAAACTCTATGACGCTGAGGCGCTGTAGATCACCCAGCAAAAAAACAACTTGTTGCTGGTTAGAAGGACATATATGGGGAATCCAAAAAGTCAAAGCCTAAAGATCCAACCCAATAGCAGTAGAGATGACGGCAAACATTGGGAGGTTGTGTTTGGACACACGCGGGAAACAGAAAACAGACCCCAAACACGGCTTGCTGCCTCCAAGCCTATCTGAGGGTCTCAAGGTCGATCACCGTTTGTACGGACAAACACTCACTGTCCACCTGAATTCATCCACCCCCGGAGCTCGGCGCGAACAGTTCTTGTGCCGTGCACGTCCTACATGTTTTCCAGAAGGAACCCAAAAAGAACAAGCAGATTCCTCTAGAAATGGGGGTGTTGGGCTTCCATGGTCATCCGAAAGACAAAAAGAAGAAAAATACGTCCGCCAAACGCTCCCCACTTCCACTTCCAGTTCCTCTTCTTTCCCAAGAGCTTTCCACGGCTGCAAACTAGGTGTTGAGAAAACCGAGCTAGGTGTGTCTTCGAATGGTGTTCCCAACCCCAGAGGGTCCCTTGGTACCTCATGAGTTGATGGCTTTTGGGGGGCAAGAAGGGATCCTTCAGTACCTCCTTAGGTAGCAAGGGACCCTCTGGGCAACAATGAAGTCCGGTGACTGGAGTGATGCCACTCCGGTTGAAAAAACCACGCGCCCGCGAGGCCTCGTCCCGAAGCTCCGGCCTCGTCCCGGCCTTTCTTGCCCTTGCCCTTGCCCTTCTCCTGGCGGAAAATTCCCACGAGGGCTGTGGGGAATGGAATCCACTGCTGTGATACCACAGAAAGGGCCTAACCGTTATTAGGGCCTAACCCCCAAGACTAGTTTGTTCATATAAAGGGGGAATTCCCTTTCTATTGTAATTATCACAGAAGTGGTTGGAGAAACCCCGAGTGATCCCACAACCCTGCACGAGGATGATTCCCAATTCATTGGCGGCGAAAGGTGTTGGACCTAACGCCGGTTTTGAGGCCGTTTTCAGGTCCCAAGATTCTTGGGGCGAAGGACGTGTTGGGAGTCTCCATGGCGCGAATCAAACATGGTGCGGGCCATGACCCCTTTCTTTTGGCTGTTGACCAACCATTTTTTTCGGGGTCAGACGGAGACTCCAGGTTTAGAGTTTAGGGGTGGTGGGTTTCAGGGATTTCATGAGCGGTTGTGGGTTGCTCTTTCCATTCGCAAAGTTGATCCCTGGCTAGTCCCACCTTCGGGCTAGGTCACGAACCTCAAAATTGGCTTACCGAGTCTCCATGACCCCTAGAAAATGGGCCCATTTGACCCCTTAATTTTGGGCAATGACCAGCCATTTTTTAAGGGTCATGGAGAGTCTAGGCAGGCGTGGGGTGCCACCTTGTGGAGCTCTGACATGTCATGAGAAGAAGTCGAAGAGTATGGCTGGAAATCCAGACAAAACAAAAAGAAAAAAAGAGGCTTTAGGCTCCACCCAAGCTCCAAGCTACCCATCCCAATTCGGGCAACGCCAGCTGCAAGCCGCTGGCCCAACTTTGATGGGAAGGCGCCCACCAAACTCCAAAACAGCAGAAGACCAATGGCTCAAACTGATGTTTTTGTGATTCATAGGCTGGAGTGTCGAACACAAACCACAAGGGAAGATTCATACGAGTCGGGGTACCCCGGTATACCCCGGGAAACTTGTGGTGTTCCTTTCGGTTTCCCTGTACAACCACCCTAAACCAACAAAGACGAGCCGCGTTTTCCGCAAAAAAAATCCCCACGCCTGCGGCGCGGCCTGTGCCGCGGGCGCTGGGGCAGGCGCTGGCGGTCCACCTGGCAGAAGAGTTGGTGCGAGGCTCCCGATGTACCCTCCCTCCAACAATCATGGAAGTTGACAGGAGAGCTTTGGAAGACTATTTTCCTTTTGGGGAACCCCTCTGTGCACTTCCAGGTTTTGCCAGGTTTTGAGACCAGGTTTTGAGACCGGGTCCCAAACACCGATTCCCGGAATTTGTTGTTTTGCAGGGGTCGGGTCTTCCATAAGCCGAAGCCGATCGGAGCCTCTGGGTGGTTTGGCGGTTTAGACCGATGTGAAGCAGTCAAGTTTGGCAGAGGCAAGGTCAGCCCAAAGCTGGCCAAGCCGTGTAAGCCAAAGAGGGTGTAGGAAACTATGCCGTGCCTTGTGTGTCAAAAAAGGTGGTTTAGACCTTATGGGGCTACCTTTCCAAAAGGGTCCAGGCTTCAAACAATCCAAATCACCAATTCAGGGATACCTACGGTTTGCTGGTTATTCCCCTGCAAATGAACATGGAATACAACAAAGCAACACCCATTTGTAGAGGAAACTCCTTTTGGTGATTGGTTGGCTTTGTTTATTCCTTGGGTCTTTAAGATTCCTTACTTTGTAAAAAGTCCTTGGGTTGTCAAAAATGATTCCGACTCCCCATTCCCATGGTTTCATTGCATAGACTTGTCGCCTTAGCTCACATTTCCGTCGGTTTTTGTGGGGCCCCGGGAAAGGTCAGACTTGGGTCCCAAGAGGTTCGGTGTGAGCCTCAGGCATTGATCTCGTTGCTCAACACAATGTGGATGGACGCCCAAACCGACACAAAGAGGGAGAGAGAGCGAGCACAAGCAACCAACAACGGGTCCGCCTCTGACTTCTTGAGCCGGCGTTTCACGAAGCCAAAGCTTACGAAACAGTGTTTTGGTGCTTAAGGAGGGGTTCCCCATTTAACCAGAAGCAGAAGCAAACCACCAATCCAAACCAACCATTAAGGGGAACCCGTATCCTGAATATTGGTAAGTGGTCAGCCTCTTGCGGAATTCATGTTATCACAAACACGGTCAACTGCACTTGGGGAGACTTAGAAGTGGATCATAACTGATGATCATAACCCACCAACAACCTGCTAACTTAAACTTGGTCGAACACCCAAATACTGTCTACCAGGGACCTCTTGGTTCTACGCAAGTGGAGAGCGCACGATGATGCGTCTCCGTCCAAACATGGAGCGAGTGACCGGTCCCAAAAACCCCCACAAGACCACCAGAATCCTAGGGGGGGAAGCCAACGAAAGCGAGACATACTGTGGACCTGAGAAATTGCCTTAGGGTCACCTGTGGAAAAAAAACCTACACCCAAGAAATCCTGGAATGAATCGAGTCCCCTGTAAATGCTTCAACCAGCAATGGCTTCAACCATGGTTTCAACCTGGAGTTTGTCCATCCACAGTACTCTACGGATCCTTACAAAGGCCTGGTTCCCTTTAAGCCGTTGTTTGTTTGCATTTACTGGGGACCCGAATCATTCCAGGGTTTCTGAAAGGTGTTACAAAAAACATGAATTTCGCAACCATCCACATTGCCTGCCATCCGCTGCTTTCGCCTCAACCGCTCGTAGGGGTCGCTCAACTGACTGTCATTTTGCTCGCTTGCTCCTTGGCAAAGGGGCAAATGGACATCCTCTTATCCTTTGCTTTTCCCCCCTTCGCCACCCAGTCAAGTGCCATGACGTGTGACTTGCATCTTCTTTCTTGTTGGTACGGTTTTTCAGGTTGGCTGGGAGCGGGGAATTGAAGGGAACCCGAGCATCACGGGGCAACAAGCGCCCATGTGCACAAGTGATGTTACCTTGTTTGGACAAATAGATTGGAACAATTGACCCATCTAAACCAGTTCCATCCATTTCTGGCCAAACTAGCCTAAAAAGGACGCCAATGACCCTGAATCCCTTCGTACTTTATTGATCCTGGGTTCCCATTTATGCCATAGACCCTTTCTCGGTTGCGAAATCTGCGAAGCCCTGCTAAAAGTGACTAACTTTTAGTGGTTTAATACGGAAAGCATCCATTAGTTGGCAAAAAGTTCTCAAGTCCTAACATCCCAGCAAAATGCACCAAAGCTTAAAGACACTTTCCCAAGACTTGTGCTCTTCATAACCATACCGACCAACAAGTGAAGGGGTGTGTTGACCAGGGCACATGACGCCCATCATGGGAGTGGACGGTCCCCTTCCAAACACCTCCTATCAGCTTCCATGATTGTTGGGGGAAAACCCTCTAGGCACCACGCTCGAAAAGCGCTTCCACGAACTTCTGGACCTGCCAAATGGGCCATTGTTCGAGTTGGTTAGGCCTCCTCGGAGTATCTATGCCTTTTTTTTGTATACATATGTTCATGTATATACATATATACTATGTGTATCATGTGGAGTGTTTCAACGCCAACCCCATAGGCACCAGCAACATGCAAGACTTACCCAAACTCTACCCCAGGCCCTCCAAACAGGGTCCATTTCGCCATGTTTGAGAAACAACTGGCCATTCCCGCATCTCACACATGTCTGGCGACAAGCTCTGCCAGGTTTCTCGTTCCAAAGACTCCAATGGCTCCCAGACGTTGCTTGTGCCATATCTTGGTTGACGTTGGGTTTGGGGAGCAACAATTCAAACAAATTTTAGCAGTTCAGTGGAGTTGGATTTCAACCACTAAACCACAATAAGCAAACATGTGAAAAATGTATCCCAACAACGACCATGATATTGGGTAACCATCAACCTTCCTCTTGCAATCTCAAGGGTGGCAAGCCAGGGAGGGAAATGGAATCACCGGGCCCGCTATCCTCCAGGATGGTGGATGAAAACCATTTGCCTGCAAAGGAGCCCAAGATTTGGCCATGGACTTAACCCTCTGCAGCAACTGATTTGTCTGCTTGTTGAAACAGAGAATGGAGAAAATGCAAAGAGACGGCAAAAGTCAAAAAGGTCCCTGAAAAAGTCTGACAATGAAGCGAAGTTGCTAATATTTGCCCACGTGGCAACTTGTGTTGCCTAAACCTAAGCTAGGCGGTTTGAGCGGCGGTCGTAGGGCGACTGGGGCAAGCACAGTCCAAAACGTGCGCCTCGACACATCTCCAGGACCGTTGGGGGTGATCAATGGAGGGACAAATCTCACTTGCTGAGTGGATGGCCCAAAAGAAGTCCAAACTTTATATTTGCCACTAAAATGGTCTTCCCAAACAGTTTCAAGTTCATGAACTCAGGAAGTGAGAAATGGTAGCCCACACTTCCTGAGTGGACTGGCCAAAAAAAGTCCGGACCTTTGTTTGCCACTAAAATGATCTTCCGAAAGAGTTGAAAGTTGAACTCGGGAAGAGAGAACACTATACGCTTGCAATGAATTTACGCCTTGTCAATCTGCATGCTTTATTTCACCTTCAACAACAGGAGCGATAGGTCTTCATTGGCTGATTCACTAGGAAGCTTCCCCCCCCCCAAAACACGGACAGAACAGTCCCGCGCAGCTGGGTGTGTGTGTGTGTGTGACTGTAACCCCCCCCAAGGGCAGGTCTCCCGACTACCCCTCAAAGGTCTATGGGGGGGGGGGCCAGGACAAGCCATCCTAGCCCTTCAGGCCACAAACGAGATTTGTTTCTTCTCGGGGTTCCAATTCTCATTCCCTATCGAAGCAGAAAGTAAACCTAGAGGGTCCCTTGGTACCTTCTAAGGAGGCACTGAAAGACCCCTTTTTACCCCCCAAAAGCCATCCTCATGAGGTACCAAGGGACCCTCTGGGAAACGCTCGCCCATCCACGCCTGGTACTCTGCGCTCTTCTCCGTGAAGTCCTTTAGCCAGTCCTTGAGGCGAAAGGCCGCTGAGCCATGACGCCCAGCGGATGTGGAATTCTTTCACCGGTCTGAAGCAAAGAGCCGAAAACAACGTTTCCAGACTTCCATTTGCTTGAGCCCCCCCCCAAAAAAATGAAATAATTTCCAGTGACAGATTCCTTTTAAAACCAACAAGCGAAAATAACAAATATTCTTAAGCAAATGGAGGCAGTGGGTACTCGATGCCGGGACGCGAAGAAGATGATCCTTGATATTAGCTCTTGCTTCTCCAACGTCCCCCCGAATTATTGAGGATGGCTTGCAGGCGGGAGTTCATTTCCAGAGCTGGTACTCCTGCATCCTGCACCCATCTTAAATACGCCAAAAAGGTGATGTTTCAAACACTCAGAACGGGAAATCTATCCAGGGGTGTTCCTGCTACCGCCTGGGATTACACCCCTGACCCATGCGCCATCAACACAGCCGCCATGCCAGCGAGCGAATCGCGCTTCAGCGGCACCGCGGCACTGTCCGGCAAGTCCCGTGGCAACTGCTTGTTGTGCTTGTGAAGCCAACTGCGCTGCTTGTAGCCTCAAATCATCACTGACCTCCCTGACCGCTTGTTCCCTAACCCACCCGACCTTGTCCCTTGCCTGACTCGCAGCTTGCTGCTGTAGAAGGGCACAACTGGACCCCGTTCAGGGGGGCAAACCGGGGGACGGGGGAATAGGGGGGGCTATAAGCCTTATCAACTCTGTACTAAAGCCGCGGCCTTAGCAGCTGATCAACTTGTCCTATCCTAGGCTCCAGGGATAGCCCCCCGCCCCCTTTAGCCCCCCTTCAAGGTCCATAGTTTGATCTCTGAAGGCGCGCTGTGCGCTGTAATGGAGCGAGCAGCAACTTGGTTTCTCTCTCTTGTGGCCTGCTGGGAGCTTCAACGAATGGCCTGAGGCTATCCCAGAGATTCCGGAATTTTACATAACTAGAACAATCTGGACAAACATCTTGACTGCAACACCCTGGTCATCAAACAGGGTTGTTTTACCCTTGGGCCCCCATGTCTTAAATAAGCCGCTTTGTGCAAGGGAAACAAACAAATAAGGCCGGAGAAAGCCTTAGGCTGGCAAAGCCCAGGCATAGAACCAACAAAAACAACGGAATGATTCTAGTCCATGGGCAAAATCCTGCACCACCTAAGAAACCCAAAGGAATCCCCTGAATCCCCAACCGTAAATCGATAGAAACACTATGGTTTCATAGCCATGGATTTTCAACTGCGTTGAACTGAAATAGGGACGCACCTCCCGACGGGTTGCCAAGCGCTTCAATCCCTTTTGGCCTTGAGAAAATCCTTCAGCAAAGCAGATCAACAGTTGCTTGAGAGCTTGAGGTCCTGATTCTCCTGGAGCTTTCTTAGGTTCCATGCAAATCCACAGAGGTCCTGATTCTCCTGGAGCTTTCTAGTAGAGTAGAACAAGGCTACCAACTTTCTCCCTTTTTTGGTCTATTTTAGTAGGGGAGCCGCATCTCCCAACCCAAAAAAGTGGGCAGCTGTCGCTGGGGGACCTAGGTCGATAGGCCCCTGGGTCGATAGGCCAGAGGTTTTGGGGCGTTCCGGGGCGGCTCCGGGCATGTGGATGGTTGCGAAATCCATTTCGCACCGCCCAAGAAACAAGGGAAAAAACCACAACGTTTGTTGGTTTTTTACAGGGGAATAACAAGGGATTTTTGTTTGTTTGTTTGGTTTTTTACAGGGGGAAGCAAATCATTCCCAAGGTTTCTTAGGTGGTGCGAAATGGATTTCGTCCATCCACGGTATCACCTGGGCTTGCTTCCCAAGGAGGGTCAAATGGCAGACCTGAACTTGTCCAATCATCCCTAGACTAGGTCCTCCAGTAGAGAGGTTAGAATAAAAGTACCCTGTTTTCCGTGTCCATTTTGGTTCGCCAAAAAAGGGTAAAAGGGCACTACTGGTAGACCTAGCTATTCATCTTCCCTAAGAGTTCCAAAGGCAAACCTGAACATTTAACTCTAGACCTCAACCTTGGTCGATACCCCCAAAGCTACAATATTTGATGCATCATCTGAATTTGGCAAAAATGCCAAGGTTGTCCAAAGACCCTGCGGCTCCTTAAAAAAGGGGAAAGGAAACTGTTTACCAATGTCCTGCGGGGTTTGGGGATTCCAAAGAAGGCACAACTTACCCTAAGTGCAGAACCTCTAATCAACCAGGTCGTTGATACTCAGCCAGCGAATCGTTAACTCACATCCTCAGTGGATTGGCCCACAAACAGTCCCTGAACTTTGTGTCTAAGCAACCCTAAAAAATGGCCACCAAACCCCAAAAACGTGACCAGATCAAGTCCGAAACGGCAAGGATCCCCAAGGAGTGAACGTTTTTTCCAGGGTTCCCAGTACTGAACCCATCCTCCCAAGCCTCCTGTGGGCCTGGGCGCTCTGTTGGTACCTCTCCTTTTGACCCTTGAAAATGGGATCATTCAACAGAAAAGGGTCATGACCCAGCCCATTTTTGATTCGGGTCATGACCGGAGAGTCTGGAAACTTGGTTCTGCTTGGGGGAGGACCCCGTGGCTAGAGGGTTCTTGGGTTCCCTCTGAACCACCCTCCTCGGCTGAAGGGACCCCCCCCCACAGCCCCAACAAGCAGGACAAACACGGAAACACGGAAGCCCAAAGTTCTCGCTTCCCAAGTTGACTGGCCAACAAAAGTCCGAACTTTTGATTTACCACTAAAATGGTCTTTCCAAAAAGTTTAAAGTCCACCAACTCAGGAAGTGAGGGAAAACACGCAAACACCGGCCCAAAAAAATCCCTTGGTACCTCATGATGGCTTTTGAGAGGTAAAAAGAAAGGGGTCGTTCAATACTTAGAAGGTAGCAAGGGACCCTCTGGGTGTTGAACCACTGCAAGGAAAGTCCCTGATGACAGGGAACATGCTACCTTCCGTTTGCCTAAGTCCCCGAGAAACAAATGCAGTGGTAGATTCCTTCACAACTAACGGGGTACCCTGGCTCGTGCTGTTTACAATCTTCCTCAAACACTTTGAAGTCAACCCGCAAAAGGAGGTAGCTTAAACCGCCGTTGTGGGCGTCTGTGTTTTTGAGGGGTACCCTTTTCAGGTTGCTTTAAAGGGACACCAAAAGAGAAACCAACCCTTCAGGGGGTTCACTAACTTGAGACAGACCAGTATGCTTTAAGACTCAAGCTGTCCTTACCCTTGGCCCTAACTGCTTGGAGTGTTGTAAACGACTCACAGGGGGCATCCTAATACCTTTTTGTCCCGCGGAAGCGTAGTGCAAACTTCGGGTTAATTCGGACTGATCTGGGTGTTGCCTTTTGGTTGGGAAATGACTCATTGACGAGGATTCCTCGAATTGGTATACTGCTCCATATTTTTCAGGGGCTCCCTAAACATCACCCAACCAAAAGGACGCTTACTTTCACACAATTTACCCAAAGGTGATGTTTAACATTACTGGAAAGGGGAATATGGGTCTGTGTAAAACTAGGGGGACACCTTTTCATGGCTGTCTTCTTGTTGGTTTCCCTTTAAGCCAAGCTGACAAGGGACTCATGCGAGGTTGGATGGGCATGGATCCCCGCCTTGAGCACCGCAGGGTCGTCGAAGCCCAAAATGCACTCGGCGATCTCTAGGCAGTCCGACTCTCGTGTCTGGCAATCGAAAGCCGCAAAGAAGCCCGGGCGGTCACTTCTTTGAGGTCTTCTTTACTTGAGTGCTCTTGACCCCCCTGCAAAAAGTTTAACTTTTCGGGGATTCAGTGGAAAACCCCTTTATTTCCCAAAAGGTTAAAGTCTAAAGATCCAACCCAATAGCAGTCAAGTTTAAAGCAGGACTGTGGGGACGAAGAAACCCAGGGGTGGTTCATTGCCACCAAAAGGAGAACCCCTGGGTTGAAGTCCATCTTGGGGTCAAAAAGTTGGACCCTGATCGCAGTTCCCAGTGATTCAGGGCTGTGGTTGAAAGGGAATCCACGAATCTGTGATACACAGAGCTTGGCTTCCCAAAAATTAACCCCCCATATAAAGGAGGAGGGGAATCTGAATCACGGAAGTGGGGATAAACTCTTGATCCCACAACCCTGCTTTAAAGGGAAACCAACTGGCAAAGCCTGTTCCAGTTTGGGTCATTTTCCGGGTCGCAGAGGGTCCAAGTACCTCATAGGATGACTTTTGAACCTCCTTAAAAGGTACCAAGAGACCCTCTGGGGGTGTCCCTTGTGTCCCGTGGCTGGCTCAAGTCACAATCTGGAAGTGTGCTGATCTCGAAAGACAGAGCCTTCCAGGATTCTAGGGGTTCCTTCAGCCATTCTTTTCAAAAACCGGATCTGTGTCCAACCTGGGTTTTCGATGGTTTCCTGAAAAGAAATTCGGATCCCTGGAAAGTCCCCTAGGATCCCTAGTTTGAGAACCACTTGCTTGGTGGGTCACCCGAGGGTCCCCTTCTTTCGGACACAGCAAACATGAGAGAAGTCTAGCTGCAACAAAGCATGTTTAGTGGGGTTGATTCCACGGTTCGGGGGTTGAGGACATTTCTTATCGGAATCAAGGCAAGTACAGGGGAAACCATGGACCTAGATGTAAAGACACCAAGTTAGCCAAGTGGTAATCCGCTCCCCCAACTCTCAAATCCACCCGTCGAAATTTATATGTTCCCTAGCCAAAATTCAAAAACCGAACCTGCCCCGGACCCGCTCCTACTAAATTTAATTGGCCCAATACTAAACCAACACTAAACTCATGATAGTCCTTATAAGGGTGTACTTTCAGCACTTCCCTTCTCCATCTGCTACCCACCAAAAGCGAAAACACATAGGGAAACAAAAGAAAGCTGAACCGATTCTCTTCAAAGGCTGATTGCAAGAACCCGTGGCTAGTTTGGACCCTGGGGCTGATTTCCCACAATTCGTGAGCCATAACGAACGGTGAATTTAGCCATAATTTAAGGGTTCATACCAGGGGTTGACAAAAGGACATCTACATTCAGCCTTTGATTCCTACACGCGGAGAATCTTCGAGCCTCAAAAAAGGTTTCGCTATGTTTCGTTTTTTCGGTCCAAATCAAAACCGATGGAGGGTCCTTGCCGATGCTTAGGGCAGTACCCTCCTAAAGCAGCACCCCTAAGTCAGGTTCCCTAGCAACGTGGGACGGGAGGGTACCGTTCCCTTCCTCGGCCAGTATCAAAGTCACCCCCCCCAAATGGTAGCTTAAAGGGAAACCCCCCCCCCCCGGTCTGATTGTGACTTTGATAACCCCCAGAAACGGCATCGAAAGAATGACCTCAGCTTCAGAACTAGGCTGGAATTAGGACCCCAGCAAAAAAACATATGTTTTGCCTGGTTAGTGGAAAACAAACAAACAAAAAGCTCAAAAAAAGGGGGGAAGAGAAGTGGTTGGAGAAACCCCGAGTGATCAACCAAAACCCGTCAGGAGTCAGGCAGGTGTCGCCGCTTTCAGCTCTCCCAAAAGGCCTGCGTGAGCTCGCCGATGCGCTGCGCCGTCCAGCTCTTGAGCTCCACCTCCGTTGGAGTCATCCGTCCCGCTTGGGGAGCGGCCGTTTTTCGGCGCGGAAAAAGCGGGGGGTGAGAGGTCTACGTCTGGAGTCTGCGAATCTGACCCATAAAAACGGGTTGGTCATGACCCCTTTCTTTTAGGCAATGATCCCATTTTCGTCTGGAGTCTCCTTCTGACCCATAAAAAATTGTGGGTCATGACCCGAATCTTTCTTTTGGGTAGTGACAAACCATTTTCAAAGGGTCGTGGAGAGTCTAGCTGCGTCTGGAGTCTCCGATGTCTCCGATTCTGACCCTTTAAAACATGCCCCCCCAATCTTGAAGGGTCAGAAGGAGACTCCAGGCACCCGTGGGAACCACCCTCAAACCAAAACGTGGCGTAGGGTTTTAAAAATGAGCTGAAGTCAGTTCCTGAGTGGATCGCTAGGTCAGCCGAACTCACTTCCTCGGTGGACAGCTAGTGCACCGCTAGGGGGGTCGCGCCAAAAAGCGTCGAGGCCATGAACGGAAGAGCGAACGCAAAGCTCTTGGGTCCTTGGGTTGGTTGCTGCAAGGACCCCCCCTGCAAAAAGCTCAACTCACTTGTTGGAGGGGGTTTAGTGGAAAACACCCTTTGTTCCAACCAACAAGTTGTTAAGTCCACCTAGAGTCTCCTTGACCCCTAGAAAAACAGTCTAGAAAAAGGGCCCATTTGACCCCTGAATTTTGGGGCAATGACCCGGCCCATTTTTTAAGGGCCCTGGAGAGGTAAAGATCCGCCCAATAGCAGTCCACTTGGGTCCTTTCTGAGAGCCCCAGGGCCGGATCCTGGCGCCTAAGGCTCAGGTTTCGAGAGCCGAGGGAGGGCAACAGCTTCATGTTGACCCAGGATCTAAGTAGAACCCGTCCCACTAGGGGGGTGTTCCCTCCAAAAGTGGTCTGAATCCCCACTAAAAGGGGACACCCCCCTATTAATCAAGCAGGGGTTTATTAATCCGGGGTTAACATTACTCCCCTCATGGGGTCTGAACTCGTTTTGAAAACTTGAGCAGGCCGGGTTTCCAGGCTTCTTTCATGGGCCGCATGGTATTTCGACCCCCCTTTAAGGCGACCTTGGGCCTTGCAGAGGTGGCTGTAAAAAGCCGAGAGCTCTGGTTGACCATTCCAAGTCAGGACCCCAACATTTTTTTTTTGGAGGGTACCCCTTAAAGGGGGCGGATTGAAAGGGAAACTTTGCAAAATCCCAATTTGTTGGGCCGAGTACTTTGACACGTAGCAATTCAAACACATCCATCGAACCGGGAAGATCATCCCAAAAAAATGTTTCGCTTCGCGTCGGAGACGCCAGTGAAGCCTCAGTCGCCCTCTGACCCTTGCAACTGGGTTTCTGATCCACCTAGACTCTCCATGACCCTCAAACAATTGGTTGGTCATTGCCCAAAAGAAAGGTTCGGGTCATGACTGGGCCAATTCTTTTTCTAGGGGTCGGAAGGACACTCCAGGTACCTGGATTTCATCAACGGCTCCCTGGCGTTTCTAGGGGTAAGGAGACGAGGGCACACCGGGCCGCCAGGCCGGGCCGCCAGTCGCCGAAAGTCGCCTGCTTTATAATTTCCGGTCTCAGGAACCACGAGGCTCCTCCAGATTTGAGAGGCTAGAAGTTGGTGCCCACCTTTTTTTCTTGTGAACGTCTATTTTAGTAGGGGAACCGAATCTCCCCCCAAAAGTTGGGTGAAGGGCACATCAGCAATTGTATACCTCGAGTCTCCACCCTTCAAAATGTGTGGGGCACCTACCCCAACAAAAAAGGACATGACCGCTTCTTCAAAGGGTATCAAAGGGCTAGATGGAGACTCCAGGTAAGTCGATCGCCCCTATAGATGCAGCCGAATCATCCCCTTCCTCCCTCCATGCCTGTTCCAGCGTCATGCCGCCAGAGGCGAATAGCGCCGGGAGATGACCGGATAGGTGGCAAAGGGTCCGAGAGGGGGGTCTATTTATTGTTATTACTATTATTATTGATGTTATGATCATTATTATTACTATCATTATTATTGTTATTATATTTACTTGTTTTTGTTTTTATGAGCCGGGCATTATCATTATTGTGTTTATGCTTATGATGAGTATTATTATTATTAATATTTAAAGCCAGGCTGGTATCACAAGCTGCCTTGCTTTGTTGAACGATGGTCTCGAAATGAGTTGCGGATTCGGGGCCCCAAACAAACTGTCGGACGGGGCCTATGAGGTTCAAAGCGCCGCTGCAAGTGACTAAAGGGGCTCGCGCGGGGCTCGCGTCGCTGGTTGGAGAATGGAAATCCGGGAGCTTTGCCATGGCTTGTCGCAGGCAAACAAAAGCTGAGAAAGGACATGAAATAACACACACACACACACACAAATCCCCCTAGCTGGCACATTTTGCGCAATGGCGCTGCAAAATAACTGTCATGACAAGCACAATTGCAGCAACAAAAATGGTCCCCAATGGCCATGTCATCAATACTTGGCAACTATGACTCTGACGGCAACCTGCCCAAGTGCCTTTGCTGTCGAACGATCCATGACCATTGAACATCCACCTGAAATCTCCATGACCCTTTCAAAATGGGGTCAATGACTCATGGCCCCTTTTTTTTTTGGGGGGGGGGACATGACCAACCATGCTCACAGGGTCAGAAGACCTCAGGTATTTTAATAATACTGCGAAGGATAAAAGGAAAAGTCTAGGACTTGTGCTTCGGATAGCTTTGTCCAACAAGGGCTGAAGGGATCCTTCGGGTCTCGAAAGGTTCCTTTGAGAGTTCGGCCAAGTTGCAAAGCTATTGGTACACTAGGCTATACGCTTCCTCCAACTAACATGGCACCTGTGGGGAGGTACCTGGCAGATTAGATTCCTTTTGAAGGGACCCCCTGTCAGTTGCCATGGGTTACTCAGTTATAAGCCCCCCTAAATGGGGTGCACCTTCTTATTGGGGGGGTGAAAACCCCCATGTGGCTAGCCACTTACCAACTGGGGGCATCGAACACCCAAGTGGCCCTCAGGTCGCACACCAAGTTGGGAGTTGTCACTGACTACTCCAAATATCCAATTTAGGGTAGGATGTCGACCTCTGACTAAAGAGAGAGGTGCTTACCATGAACCAGGTCTTTCCATTCATACCCCACAAAAGAGGTTGGTCATTGGAGAATTGGGGGCAAGCTGAAAGTGACCTCACAGCAAATGAGTGCACTGAATCGGGGGAGGTATCACTCTGCAAGTTTCAGGGATTCCAAGCTATCGCAATCCAAATCACCAAGTCAAGCTGGTCAGTTGCACCGGTTTTGCCTTCGCGAAACCCACTTTTGACTCGTCACTTGGAGAAGGATGCTGAGAACTCTTCGCGCCGACACTGTACGCCCCTCTTCAAGTCTTGACCTGCTTTGTTGGACTCACAACGGGAAAGGAAGTCGAACAAACAAAAGGTGAGACTGTCTCAAATGCTGGACCCCTTTCGGTTTGTATCTAAAAGAAAACGCAACAAGGAAACCCGATCCGCCATTTTCGGGCACCGAGTCCTAGTTGCAACGCCCAGGTTGAGCTCAGGTTGGCATCTTCAAGTTCCACTCCCCTCGGGTCGCTCTGGCACAAGGGCGCCATGCTTCGTTTTGTTTCTTTCCGCGCCCGCGCGCGAAAAAGCTCCGTCGCTCCCGTGCACGAGAAATCGGGTCTACTCGGTGGCGAGCATCTCCAGCGCCTGGTCTGAACGGGGAGGGAGGCTGGGACACATGGGTCCCCTACAAGCTGGCCTCATTGTACCTAGACTCTCCTTCTGACCCTTTAAAAATGGTTGGTCATGACCCAAGTCTTTCTTTTGGGTAATGACCCTATTTTTAAAGGGTCATGGAGAGTCTAGGTAGTCAAAGTCTCCCCCCAACCAATTTCTGACTGTGATACTTCAAGGGTCAAAATTATGATCCCAGGACAAATTCACATGGAATCCAACAAGGTCCAATCCCAAAAGGAGTTTCCTCTATAAATGGGTGGCCTCTGGGGGTCTCATGTAGGGAAATACAACAATCACATGAGAGGCAATGTTTGTGTCTTGAAGAACACGGGAAAGACCATTGTCGTACAATTGCAGGCGACCATTGACGATACCAGCCAGTTGTAGGGCCTAAATGATCAGGATGTGTTATATTACCAGCTGCTTGTAGGTGGGTTTGTGAGTAGATACCAATGGTATGGATGCCAACATCGGATGGTACCTTCCCCGTTATCGGAGCGACCGAAAAGGCGACAGGTTGGTCACTGGGAGTCATTAAACTGGACTCAGACTTACCTAGACTCTCCATGACCCTTTAAAAATGGGGTCATGACCCCTTTCTCTTGGGTAATGACCCTATGTTTAAAGGGTCAGAAGGAGAGTCTAGGTCGAACTTTTCCCTTGACTCACAAATTCCGACCTTGCCCCAAAGTTGACCTCATGTGCTCAAAGGATCTGGAACTAAAAGGTTAATCTTTCGAGGCTTCACGAAACAGGGATCCGGATGCAGGAAAAACACCGATCGAACATTGCAACTTGTAAATGGTGGTGCTCATTTCTTTATTTTTGGGGGAAAAAGCAACATGCTTCAAATGGTTGCAAGATGTATCTTTTAAAGAGCCCTGCTAAATACTGTCGATGGACGAAAACCGTTCTCACCACTTTGAAACCATTGTTGAAACCATTGTTTGTTTGGTATTTACAGGAATCGAATCATTCCAGGATTTCTTAGGTGGTGCAAAATGGATCTCGTCCATCCACAGTATGGGCCAACATGGGAAATGAAAAAGCTTATTTCAGGTCAGCTTTGGAACAACTGAGTGACATGTTGTGCCAGTTAACATAGACCCCCTGCTCAGAGTTAGCATGCGCTCGATTTTGAGGGGACCCAAAAACATGATGGTTGACCCTTTGGTTTCCCTTTAACCCCACCAAAAAAAGGGTACCCTCAAAAAAAATACTAGACCCACAATGTCACAAGGGGGCCCTGTTTGCGCGTGCCTTCCCAAGCATCTGAAACCCGCCGGTGAGGGCCAATTCAACTCGCCGGGGTCTAGCTGCTTCTCAGAATTGGCTTGGCTTCTCTCTTGCATTTCGGGTGCCTTATTTGGGTTACCCTTCCAACAGAAGGCGCCTGCGGCAGACCTGGCAAATCAGTTTCCTCTTCAACGTGGCAAGGGGCAGACGTTTTCGGAGTTGACCCGCGCTGACCCTGAAGGACCCTATGCTGAGGTTCCCCTTTGAGAAAGACCCATCCTGCACCTTCATTTGAACACTTGTTTTTGCTGTCCAAATGTCCCAAATGAACCAAAACAAGTGACCGCTTGACCCTGCAGGATAGGCGAAATCTTATGTTCAGAGGCCCTAGGTACAACCCTCGCTTGCGCGAGCCTGTTCAAAGGCTTCTCTCACTGTGTACCTTGAGGCTCCAGGCATATCCAGGGGAACAGCAACAGGTGCTACGGTGGATGCCTCCTTCCGTTTGGTTCTTCGACCCTTTAAAACCAACAGGGGAACATTTTAAGATCATGAGCTTAAGCAAATGGAAGTCATGGTAAATCGTGAGTTTTTTTTAGTGGCTTGCTTGCAATATTCAGGGCAGCAGGGTACTCCCCCAACAAAAATGGAGGTTTCCCCCTTGGTTTCTCTTTAGAACCGCCAAAGACAGGGCATCCTCCAAAAAAGACACACGCCTGGATGCCCTCGCCATGGTGCAAGTAGGGGGACTCTAAGTTACCATCGTTTCGTGGTAATTGAATGCCATGTATACTTGCATTCTGGTCACCCACCGTGCCTCGCAAGTTCCCCGAAACTGTTCCCCAACAAATTTAAAACATTTTACGGGTACCTTCCATGTCCATTCTTTCCATGGGATCCGAATCTTTCTAGAACACCGCCAGAATCCCAGGTAAAGCGGCGATCGGTTTTTGAGAAAAGAAGGATGGTTGAAAAGAGTGGACAAGGAATCAACCCCTATTTAGACCTAGAGTCTCCATGACCCTTCAAAAATGGTTGGTCATGAACCCTTTCTTTTGGGTAATGATTCAAGCCCTGGAATTATAAGCCCTTTGCATGGGCCAACATGCATCGATGTTTCCTCCCCGCTCCCCCTCTAGCGGCGTGCCTCCTTAAGGTCCTTCATCTCCTGGTGAAGCGCCAGACCCGAGTGAGCCGCCAAAAAAGGGAATGAACATGTTTGAACGGCACAAACTGGTCCAGACTTCGACCCCTTGCAATACGTCATGTCCGTTGCACATTCCCAAAGCAGACCTAACAGTTTCAGCGGATTCACCGCTTTTCTCACTGGCTGAGTGGATGGCCCCAAAAAAGTCCATTTTTTTCTGTACCACTAAAATGGTCCTCCCAAAAAGTTTAAAGTTCATGAACTCAGGAAGTGAGACAGGTTGTTTCAGTGGATTCACCGCTTTTTGGAGGGACCCCACAACTCCAAACTCCTATTCAAGGGCCCCGGAATTCGGCCCGATTCTCTAATGCCAACAGGAGCTCATAGCGACTATGGGGATGATACGGAGGATGGACGAAACCCATTTCGCACCACCTAAGAAGCCCTGGCTGTTGATTCGCCTATGACAACCAACAAACAACGCCTATGAAACCATGGTTTCAAATGGCGCGAACGGATTCTGTCCATCCACAGCAGGTTTTCTGTGGTCCTTTTTGACCCATGGGATCCAACTGAAGTCTTTTTTGGCCTTCCCGGGCCTTGTTTCCCCTCAGCCCGCAATCCTAGCGGTCCAAGCTGGTCCCAATGTTTTAAAGGCGAGCTCGGGATTGTCCTGTATGTGTCCAAAATTGGGGAAGCCCAACTTAAAAGGTTTGTTTCCTTCTTTTTTCCCAATCAACCAAGGAGGGATGAACTGGTCAAAGTTCTAGCTCTCTAAGACTCAAAAAGGCGTTAGTTGAGGCCGAAACTCTTCCAATGGAACCCCTTCAACGGTCCAATGCTTCGGGGCAAACAACCTGCCCCCCTCTTGCACCAGATCTCCATTGGAGATGGAAAATAAAGAGCACCATGTCTCTTGGTAGCTGACCATGAAAGGGAACTCCCTCCAAGCAAACGCATAAAAAGAAACACACCACTGGGTTAAATTGGGTACCCAATTGTGTAGCATTGAAGTGCACAACTGGGTATCACACCCAAATTTGTATGATTGGAGACTCCGAAATCAAAGGAGCAAGGGATATTCGCTGAACAAAACACAGGCACCTAGATTTTGGTAGGTGACTTTCCAGGAAGAAACGATTCTCATAGGTGACTTTACAGGAAAAGCCTAACTTAAAGAACAACACCCGTGACATCCACGTCTCCTGCTCGCGGCGCGCTTTGCGCTCGGCGTAGCTGGGGCCCGCCTCGATGGGGAGCCGGAAAAACTATTCAAAGTGTACGGTCCACGTTGGAAGGGGCACAGCAAATGGCATGTTCTGCTAGATCCTCCAGTAGAGAGGTTAGAATAAGGGTACCAGCTTTCTTCTGTAGTCTATTTTAGTAGGGGAACCCTCCCCCAAAAACGGGTAAAAGGGCACTACTTAGGGACCTAGTCTGACTCTATCCTTGAGCGAACAAAAACAACACAAGGTTCCATATTTTAGTATATTTTAGTCCACGCCCAAAATATATGAAATAGTTTCGGAGGAGACCCCAGGCGCGGGTATGTGTCAAAGGGCGGACCCCGAAGAGTAGGTCTTCCTTTTCATGTCCCGTTCAACCAAGGTGAGGAGGGATGAATATGTGGGTTTGTCAGTCTCAAAAGAGACCCAACAAACAGGGTGGTTTTTGTTTAGTCGCGTGGTGTCCCCCTCTTGGTGGGAATCAGGATCACTTTTGTGAGACCCCAGATTAGGATAAGTTTACTACTGTCGGGTACCATTCTCCTTCTCAAAGATGGCCCAAAGTGATGCTTAATGTTGTAGATAGACGAAATCCTGCACCACCTAAGAAACCCTGGAATGATGATTATCCTCTACATGCCAACAATGGCTTCCCATGGTTTCCAAGTGGTGCGAATGGATTTCGTCCATCCACTATGGTTGTAAGAGGACCATGGTCCACCCAAACTATAACAATGGTGGCTGTCACCTACTTAGTTGGTTCGACATCCGATCATTGGTTTAAACCATTGTTTGCTGGTGTTTGCGGTGAAATCATCAGCAACCATCGAAACCCCATGGTTATCTGGGGACCAACCCCAGTACCCAAGTTTCTAGCTCATCTCAAGTTGGTTGGACATCCAAGAAAATGATGCTGACCCGCCCCATGTGAATCAACCCCTGTTTCTTTTCATCGGGGGGTGCTTTCCCCTGAATTGACAAAGTTGGAATCACGACTTTTGGAGGGGCCAACCCCCCCCTATTAGTAAAAACTGGTTGCTTGAATCTGGGGCCAACATCAATTCCCCAACGGGCAACAACAAAAAAAAGGGGAGAGCTTCGGACTCCACCCCCCTATTCGTAAACCGCTTGGTTGAATATGGGGTCAATCAAACTTCCCGAACGGGAACAACTCGAGAGCTTCGGACTCCGCCACCGGCCCACATTGACCGTCCTCCCTCGCTCGTCTGGAGAGGCCTCGAGGCAGTCAGGCTTCAGCTTCTCGTAGTAGGTCTCCGCCGCGGCCAACTCCTCGCCGGCACGGGTGGCATTCTTCCAGTTTTATGCGTTTGTGTTGGAATCGCACATTTTTGGTGAGCTGGAATCTTATCATTACTATTACTTCTTTTTTTTGTTATCATCATTTGTTACTATTTCTATCCTTGCACATGTTTAACTGGGTCCCCAAAAAAGGATGGACACCTCGACTCTCCTTCTGGGTGCATGAGGAAAGTTGGGCGAAGTACATGCTGAATCACTCTATAAATGGCCTGGGACCTCCGTACCTAGACTCTCCGGTCATGACCCGAATCAAAAAATGGGCCGGGTCATGACCCGAATCTTTGGGCAAGGGCCCGGCCCATTTTTAAAGGGTCAGATTCGGAGAGTCTAGCGCCAAGTGGTTTGGAGCCGACTTGGTTTGGTGTGGATGGGTGGTTTCCCATTCTACAAGAACCAGGGGTTGAAATTGGGTGCTTCCCAAAGGCTCGCAATGGATTTTGGGCCCTCAAACAGCCAGGTTTTGAGACCCCCAAACACCTTCGCGTTCAATGGAGGGGTCTGGGTCTTCCATTTAAAGCCACAGGAGCCTGCGGACCCCAACATACAGTATGAAAGGGACTTCCAGAAATGCGCAACCAAAGGGATGCTGGCACCTTTGTTGAAATCCCTTTGCCGTGGCTTAGGGAAACCAAAAGGAAAACCGGAGTCATGTTGGTCCCCCATTGTACCCAAGGAAGACGGAAACCCAGGAATGGGTGTTTCCAAAAAACCCGCCGCAAAAGCATGTTTTGTTCAAAGTCCAAAGTGGATTTGGTGCAAAGGAAACAGGATCGCTGCGGCAGCCCAAGGGTTTGGGTGGCATCACAAGTGCCGAATAAGTTGCGTTGAACAAAGCCCGAAGGGTTTCACAACTTGCCTCTTTGGGCAATAAGTTGCAGGCCAAACAAGGCCTTAGTCTGCAAATATAAACAAGACCAAACCCTGACGCATACCAAGTACCCTCCCACCGTTTTCACCTCCAAAAACGTCAGGTTCCCCCCATGTTAAGAAGGTGGGAGGGTAAGTGCCCACATCATGACTTGGTTGACGTTGTAAGGGGAGCAAAAAATCAAATTTTAGCAGGTAAGTGGTTGGATTTCCACCAAACCACCAAAGGAAAAAATGCAAAATGTTTCCAATAACAACCATGATGATCTCAACGCCGTGTATGGTGAGCTCGCCATGGCCGTCTTAATGAGCTTGACCCGTGGCCATCGGCCTCCAAACCTAGCCTCATGACTTTACCAAAGTTGCCGTTGGTAGGTTGCAGGTAAATAACCACCCCGAGTTTCCAACTTTGATAACACACCGAAGTCCAAATGGGTCTGTCTCTTTGTTGGGGTATCTGGTTTGTGGTGTTTTTGAAGGCAAAGCAAAAGGCAAAACAGAATTCTGAAGGGTCCAACCTTAAATATGACACACTCAACCACCAAACCCAGATCTCGGTTGCTTTCTGCTCCCCTGCTAAAAGTTTAACCTTTAGTGGATTTCAGGGAAAACCCATTGGTTGGCGAAAAGTTAAAGTCCTATAAAGTCCTAACATCCCTTGGCAAAACGCACCAAATCGACGCAAAGGAAGCCACTTCCAGAGGTCAGCTGGCTCAAGTCGGCGAGCCCCTTGCCTTCTCAGTGCCCTGCAGGTCCGCCTCCGGAAGTTGGCCCCAAAAGTCGCACGGCGGGTCTTTGGTCCTTTGAGTTCAACGGCGATATGGGGACCACTTTGAGACATGGGGACTAGGTCTTTCAGTGGAGAGCTTAGAATAAGTTGGGACCAACTTTCTTCGATTTTGTCTATTTTAGCAGGGAACCGAATCTCCCCCAAAACTTGGTTGACGTTGAAAGGGGGGCAAAAAATGAAAAAAATAGCAGTTGAGTGGTTGGATTTCAACCACTAAACCACAATAAGCAAAACTGCAAAATGTGTCCCATGAAAAAAGTTGATAGAGAAGGGCGCCTAGCTGGGGAGTGGGGAACTTCGATGGGATCCCGCGGCGAGCCGTGGCCCGATAAGGTAGGTGGAATCCTTTGCCATGGCTTTGAGCCGTGGGTCACCGGGCAAGGCGAACCAGGCGGTTCCCTGACCTAAGGGCTCTCTGAAATGGGGCACACCCCATCTTTCTTTCTCTTGCTTATGGGGTGGGGAGGCGCAACAACTCTAATATCGGTGTGAAGTTGCGTTTTCTTCTCTGAACCCACATCTTTCCCTAAGACTTGGGCAAAGGAAAGCGCAACGCCGAACTGGAAATCGTTTGCCCGCAGACATAGCATTCCCTTACCAAGAGAGGATCCAAGAAGTTCGCAAACACAAGACTCCCAGTGGATGGGGGATTGTGCTTTCCTCAAAAAAAAAGGAAACACACCGTCGCTTGACAAAAGGACCAGACCGGTGAGCGGGGGGGGGGAGAACGGGGTTTCCAGGTTCACACTTCTCAAATACTCAGGTCCAAGAGCTTCTAAGGGGTCCTAGGGCCTGGTAAACCACCCCCCACTGTTGCATCAGCGGGGAAATGAGCCATCTTGATTCGTTGGAACGTTTAAGCAAACTATGTCGCGCTTGGCTGTGATTTCCGTGTCTCACTTCCTGAGTCAATAGGCCAAACAAGCACCCAAACTCGTTGTTTACGACTAAGCCGGGAACCCGGAAAGTGCCTCAAGTCCGAAACGAACTCAGGGAGTGAGGTGTAAGTGGCGAGACATCGCAAAAAAAAACAGCAACTTATACCTAGAGTCTCCGTGGCCCCTAGAAAAAGGGCCCATTTGACCCCGTTCTGTTGGGCAATGACCAACCATTTTTTAAGGGTCGGAAGAAGAGTCTGGGTGAGGGAGATATTTGGTCGAATCCCGGACCGAAATCTCGATCCCTCTCTCCGGAGGCACCTGCAAGTTGATGAGCTCTGAGCTCTTCTCCTGCTTGGCCGAGGTCTTGTGCTCCACCTCCTGGTTGCATTGACTTTGTGCCCAGGAAGCCATGGCCAAGAATCAAGCAGCGGGCCCCGAAAAAGGCCAAGTCTTGGGGAACATGAGCTAGGCCCTCCAGGAAAGAGAGGTTAGAACAAGGGTATCAACTTTTTCTCTAGTCTATTTTAGTAGGGCAACCCTCCCCCAAAAAAGGGCAACAGGGCACTACTGGGGGACCTAGATGGGCCTCACGGCCAAGTTTTAGGAATTGTTGTGCCAAGAATCAAGCCCCGAAAAAGGGATTCCAAGTTTTGGGGATTCCAAAAAGAGACAGCCAGCTTTACCCGATTGGCCAGAGGTGATCTCGTGGCCGGCAAAAATGTAACAAGGGTAGACGAGGTTGGTTTTGGAAGGTTGCGTCGATGGTCGAATCATTCCAGGGTTTCTTAGGTGGGAGAACTGTCTGGGGGATGAGAATCTGAATTTCCAGCTGTTCAGTTTCCCTCACATACAGGAATCGCAACTTCAAACAATCCAGCTGTGAGGTTTTCCATCTAAAGACATGAAACTGAAAAACGTGCACACCCAAAAGGGACCGTGCGTCGCTCGCAGAAGCAGGCCGCTTGAGACTGAGATAAGGGTTGTTGTGTGTGTTTTTGTGGTTTCCGAGGGAAATCAAGGGGCAGCTGCGCATTTTGGGGTTGCCCCAGGTTATTTTGAACTGGACCTGGGCATGACTTCCTGTATTGTCCGACATATGACTTCCGAACACAGCCGCAGTGTCCACCTCTTCACCAGCAACGTCTGCTTTGCGTCGCTGCCAATGCTTGCTTGAAGGCGCTGAACACATGTGTGTCATAGGGTTGCAGCCACGGCGTCATTTTGGCCGGGACGTACACAAGCCTGACCCCACTCTGCTTGGCAAGGCGGCATCTAGAAGCGTGTATGTGTAGATTCGCGCAGTCCAGTAGGAGGACCACGTGTCTGCGCAGCCGCTCGGCCAAGCTCCGTAGCAACAAACAAATGTACCTCCCTAAGGCTCATGACCCCTATGCACACCCCCGCACCCTATGAAGAACCCCGACCAATTCCTCAGGGGCCCAAGGGAAAACAACCAGTTAGGGCCCAAAAACAATGCATCGACCCTTAGGGCTGCGCATGTTTGCATGGGTGTTCCAAGCAGTCTTGCATCTCCATACGAAGACATTCTGAGGATGCGCCAACTCAAAAGCACGCAGCACCTGCGCACGTTGAGTCACATTTCAATGCCCCCGTGGACACGGAGGCAAGGTCATGTATCCAAACGGATAGATTTGGCTTCCCGTCAAGGGTATACTTATACGGGGCGCACCGTCAGGTTTACACGAAACTGAGGTCAACATTCAGCAAAGAGTGTGGGGTGCCTCTCAATCTGGGGACCCTCCAAAATGGCCGGCCTCCTGGTGCTAGAAGCATTCCCCAAAACTGAAGATACGGGCCTTCTTAATCAGCCAGGGGTCTATTAGTCAAGCGGCTTCCCATGATTGCGAAACCATTGGGCTTTGACAATACCTTAGCCCCACTCTGGTGCACCAAGAATCCACGATTCAGATTCGGTCCAAGACTTGTCTGCCCTGACTAACATCTGTTCTTCCTGAGTGGATGGATCTTCTTTACCATTCACCAAATCACGGCTCAGAATTCGTTTGGTTGCCATAGATGGCGCCATGTTTTTGGCGATCTCGTCCCTCAAACTCGCAGGCGGCCCCAAAAAGTGGGCTGAATGATATTCTCCCCGATGGAGGTTTTCCTTTGGCTTCCCAGACTTACCCCTCAAAACTCCAAGCCCTGGGGAGTTAACCTTTTACAGACATATAGCCCATTGTTGCCCAAAAAGATGAAAAGTTGTGTTTTTAAGAGGTAAGCAGAAGAAAACATAGAGAAAAGAGTAATTACCCGCAAATATGCCAGCAGCCTCGGGGATCTCCCACAACCCTCCGAAGCCTTCCCTGCAAGCTGCCCCAAGCTACCCAAAAACCCGAAAACGGTTCTCCGGCGGGCTTTTAACCCCCACCTCACAAAAGGGGTACCAACTCAAAATAAATAAAAAAAAAAAAAGGACGAGCCACCCAGCTTGGCCCTCAAAAAATGCCTCCGTTCCCTGTGAGCCCCAAGAGGACCCCAGATATATGCGTTGGCCTTTGGACCCCCCCAGGCGGCCTCAAATCGATCATGACGAAAGCCTACACCACTTTTTGAAACCGTGGTCTCACTGGCTGACCCCAAAAAAGTCCAGACTTTTTCTGTACCACTAAAATGGTCCTCCCAAAAAGTTTAAAGTTCATGAACTCAGGAAGTGAGTAGTTGAAGCAACGTTGGTATTTGGCTGTGGGCGGGTCAAAACCGTTCAAGGGGATCCCATTTTGGTTGGTAGGTGAATTCGCCGCCCATTCTAGAACCCATTTTAGTGGGGATTGGTTGAACAGGGATCCGGATGCATGAAAAACACCTGAACATTGCAACTTGTAAATGGTGGTGTCCATTTCTTTATTTTGGTGTGGAAAAAAGCAACATGTAACTCAAATGGTGGCAAAATGGAGATCTTTTCAGGAGCCCGGTTGAAGCAACGTTGGTATTTATGTTGAAGCAATCGTCTCATTCCAGGGTTCGGGTTGGTTTCGCTTCCAAAAAAAACATGTTGCTGTGGATGGACAAAATCCTGCACCACCTAGCAAACCCTGAAAGGATGATTCCCCTGTAAATGCCAACAACCAATGATTCTCTTCATGGTTTCAACGTGGTGCGAACGGATTCCGTCCATCCACAGCATAGTAGAAAGCCAGGCGTGTTAACTATAGGCGTCCTTTTCGGGGGAAATAGATGGGTTTCCCTGGTAGATGAGAAAAAAAAAACAGGTAAACCAGGCATCGAAACCCATCGACGTTTTTTCGACCAAAAACAACCAAGAAGGGCACCTAATGCAAAGCGGTCTTCCAACAAAAAACAGGTCTCAAGCGGCGAGTGGGCCTTGCAAGTGGGAAGTTTACTTCTAAGCCACGCATGTTTACTAGGCCTCCATTTGGCTTTTCGAACCCCTGGGCAAACTAAAAAAATATGTCCAGTAGTGATAGATTCCCTTTAAAACAAAAGCCAACAGGGGAAAATAAAAAATACTCTTGAGCAAATGGAAGACGCATGTTTCCTTCCAGGTTTTTCTTCGGACCCATACTCCCGAGCCTTGGACTTCTCAGCCTCCGTGATCTTGGACTCCTCGCTGCGGGATCCGCGGCGGCTCTCTGAAAAACCGGTCCCCTCGCGGACCTTCTCAGTCTAAGTCCTCCAGTAGAGAGGTTAGAATAAGTTGGTACCATTTTTTTCTGTAGTCTATTTTAGTAGGGGAACCCTCCCCCAAAGAAGGGTAAAAGGGCACTACTGGGGGACCTAGCAGTGATTCCCCCGGCGCATGCTTGCGACATCGCCCCACCTTGAAACAGAGAAGCTATGGCTCGTTGGTAGCACCAGGTAGATAATTCCAGAGTTTCTGAGGCGGTGCAGGAATTTGTCTGTCCGCAGTATTTCGCTTTCCTGGGGTCTACGCAACAAAGACCAACTTCTGAAGTTGCTACAACACGCCTTTTCCCATCTGCGCCTGTGCCGTTGCAAGTGTCTGAAATTGGCGTCGCCCTCTTGAATGGTGCTTCGCAAACGCTTAGGGACACCCCGAACTTCAACACTTGTGTTGAAGGCCCGAACAGCAGTCGGGAGCCTTTGGGTTCAAGAAAATCCAACAGGAACCTGTCGCTAAACTTGTGACCCACCATGTCGCAACCCTTCGGTGGGTGCATGAAATATCAAGAGGAAACTAAGGGAACCTTTGTAACTGGGCTTAAATCAATACAACCAAAGGAAACTTGTGACTGGCTGAAACCAATACAACCGCAATAGACTGTCACCCCACACAAAATATTAAGGAGAGTCCCTGAACAAAAACAAACCTGACATGGTGTAGGTTCCAGGTTAGTCTGCAGAGTGGAAAACACACCAAAAAACAAACAACCCAGGATGCTAAACTGGATTGGAACCGACCACGGGTTTCTGGTTGCGGTTGAAAACCTAGATCAACGGTCATCTAACCTAGGATGTTCCGCTTTCTCCCGCATCATTGCACCCATGGGGGGATTGAACTCCAGGGTTTGGACCGGAAACAAACGTTGGCCGGCAGCTTGGTGCGGCTAACATGGGAATCGGAACCGCCTCCCTTTCAAACAACCTCAACACCCATTAAACCATCCGAAACATATCTACATATATATATATAAGGATGTATGTATGATGCGTGGTCAAAATTACATGCTTCACGGGAACATGAGCGTCTGGACTTGGACCGAACCTCCTATAACAGGGATCCTTACATTATACACCTGAACATTGCCTTGTAAATGGTGGTGTCGCTGTATTTTGGTGGAAAAAGCCGTGTTTCAACATGTATCTTTTAAGGAGCCCTGTCTAAGGTGATATCTAAACCAAGCAAAACAAAAACAAAGCCTGAGCTTCTCTGGTCCTCAGACAGTAATAGATGGTCCGGGACAAATCGCTGCGTGTAAGGAATACCCCCCCTCAGTGCACATGAATCCCCCACCTAAATGATGCCCACCAAATGGTCCCCAATTAAAAACTCACACCCATGTATATGTATTGTTTTACATATATATATATATGTATATATATGTTCATGCACACTGGTTTGAGGGGGCCTTTTCTCTATATTTGTCTATGGCCATGGGTTTAAATCCCGTACCCCCAGTGAACATCCCAATCCCCACTAAACTAAAACCTGCGCAACCCCTCCGGTTTAATCTTGAGCCACACCCAAATATATAGAGAGTACGTCCCTCTCATAACACGGTGCATGAAATATATATATATATATATATGGCTGTGGTTGTCAAAACCGTTTTGGAATCCCATTTTGGGGTAGGCGAATTCACCACCCATGTTAGAACCTATTCCATGTTTCCACTTACCAGGGTTCCATGTCGATACCGTTTTTTTTTTTTGACCCACCGCCATTTATCTCTACACATACCTCCAAACGCCAGCGACTTGTTGTGCCTCCATGAAGCTATCGTACTCCTTCACGGCTGCAGCCTCGGCGAACCAGACTCAGTGAGAGATTCCCGAAGTGGCCCGGAGGTTCCTTGGTTGCTGCAACGACCCCCCCGCAACATGTTTTTTGACTTTTGGGGGGGCTTAGTGGAAAACACCATTTTTTTTCAGCCAAAAAGTGAAAGTCTAAAGATCCAACCCAGCAGTCAAGGTTCCATGTCCCTGCCTTTTGTAGGCAAACAAGAGAACCACCTTTCAAACTTTATAGCAGGGGGGTCTTTTTGCCACCTTTCGTGAGAAAACTTGCGACCCCTAAGGAATCCTAAACGAGGGGTTCGAACAACTTGCCAAAAGGTGGCAAAAAGACCCCCCTGACTCCAAAAGGAAAGTGGTTGGTTTTTTGAAATAGGGGCGAAATACCGTGGGTTGATGGAGCAAATCGGTTTCTTTCCCAGAGGCTCAAAACCGGCGGTTAAATCGGGCCCCTTCGATACGTATCGAATTGGAGCCTCTGGGGCCCCGAAAACATCGCCACTTGAGGTTCCGAAAAGAAGGAAAGCCTGACTTCGGTCTGGAAGATATTGGTTGGAGGTCAAGTATTTGGATGCAAGTCGACAGATTTATGCATCCAAGCATCACTTCTAATCCTTAGGTGGTCAAGTCAAAATCTTTGAAGTCAGCCAGGTTGACAGACCGAAAAAAAAAACAAAAAAAGGCTTTCCAATATTAATCAACAAGGTCGCTTAGAGTCAAAGATGATGCCTTTCAGACGAATACCGAACAGGTCACTTTGTGCAAACACTGAGGCAACCTCGGGAAAACAGGAAGCCCACTAGTTCGACTTTGCACCAACCCTCTGGGCCCTACTTCCACCGAAGTCTCTTTGTGCGGGTAAGAAAAGGGGATTGGGATTGCTAAACCAAAATGAGTTGGAATTGCGCTCTCCCCTTTCACCCGTCCCTACTAAAGGGCGCCCGGCCCGTATTGATCGCACCGCATGTTTAGGGTATTGATCGCACCTTTAAAAATGGGGTCATTACCCAAAAGAAACGGGTCATGACCTCATTTTTCAAGGGTCATGGAGAGTCTAAGCTGGACCCCCCCCCCATGGATCACCAATTTCTCAATACGGCGGCGTCCCTTGGTATTGGCAGGGATCAAACACTCTTGGAGCGGAACACCCCATATTAAGAAGCAAGAGGTTCTGGGTTCGGGGTCAGCATATGAAAAAACAAGTTGAGGGACCCTTATATCTATTACGTCCTCCAGTAGAGTCTCTACTGGAGGTTAGAATAAGGGTACCAACTTTCTTCTGTAGTCTATTTTAGCAGGGAACCCCTCCCCCAAAAACGGGGCACTTGGCTGGGGGACCTAGGTGTCTAGTCTACAAAACAAGGTTTCAACCGACCAAAAACTGCTACAAAAGGTAGAAGGGCCCTAGTGGGGGACCCTTATATCTAGTCTACCAAGAAAAGGTTTCAACCGACAAAAACATCCCACGCTACCTCGTTGGCTCCGACAGGCGTCCCTGCCTCGCCGGCCGTGGTCTCCGCCTCCATGCGGGAGAAGTCCGCCTCAATGACCTGAAGACGAGCGCGCTTTTTACATTGGGAGAGCCGTTCCCCAGATGAACCCCGTACCTGGCGTCTCCTTCTCACCCTTTAGACATGGTTGGTCATTACCCCCCAAAAAAAGGGACTGGCGCCATGACCCTTTAAAAATGGTTGGTCATTACCCAAAAAAATGGGAACAGCAACAAGTGGTACGGTGGATTTTCCTTGTGCATCCATTTATTCCATTCGGTTCAGACCCCGAAAAAGACACACCCATATAAAACCATATGGTAGGGAAGCAGCAGGGGTGCATTTGGGTAGCTTTCTAGGGGTTGATTCCAACCATTCTTTTCAACCATCGTTCTTTCAAAAACCGATCGCTGTTTCCCTGGGTTTTTAAGATTGCTTCCTGAAAAAGATTCGAATCCCTGGAAAGAATGGAAATGGAAGGTACCCCTAGAAACATTGGGAGATCCGTTCCCAAGATTAACCTCATAATGTTGACCCCGGACTAATAAACCCGTCCCATTATTAGCCAAAAGTGATGAATCCCCACTAAAAGGGGACACCCCCCTATTCATCAACCAGGGGATTATTAATATGGGGTCAACATTAACCAACCTGGTTTTGTACTTGCCACCCTTGACAAAAAAGGAACATAGCTGGCTACCTACCATCCACCATCAATCCACCAGCCAGCCAGCAAGCCATCCATCCGTCCGTCCGTCCATCCACCGTCCATCCATCCATCCGTCCGTCCATCCATCCATCCATCCATCCACCCGTCCGTCCATCCATCCATCCATCCACCCATCCACCCATCCATCAACCCCCCATCCATCCAGCCATCCATCTAGCCATCCACCATCCGTCGCGCACGGCTCGGTTTGTCCTAAAAGACTTTCCCTGGCACGCAAGGCCGGTGTGCTGAGCGTGAAAATAGGTTATAGCCAGGGCTGTGGGGAATGACCACTTCTGTGATACAACAGAAAGGGCTTCCCAAAGGCTATTTTGTTCATATAAAAGGGGATTCCCTTGTATCACAGAAGTGGTTGGTGAAACCCCTTGATCCCACAACCCTGGTAACCGTCCCCAGAAACCGAAGCCGCATCTATTTGAGGCCTTTGCGACACTTACCAGGGGCTCGTAGGACTCCTATGGCTGTAACTTGGGTAAGAACCACAGTCAAACCCATACACGCTAAGCCAGGAAAGATGAACAGTGCAGACCCAGTGCTTCCAGGCAAGCCACTCAAGTAGGTAAATGCTGTAAACGTTACCATGGTGGTAACTGGAAGCACTGGCCCATAGGGTCCAAGTACCTTCTAAGGAGGTCGACCCCTTTTTACCCCCCAAAAGCCATTCTCATGAGGCACTGGACCCCAATTCAAACCAACATTAAAACACTCGAGCTCAACAAAGGTTCCGAAACACAAAGTGACGGTTCAGCTTGGCTTCAAGTACCCGGAGTGTCCGAATCTGACGCAAATTAAACATGGGTGGTCAGACAACCCAAAAGAAAGGGGTCATGGCTGGCCCCAATTTTGATTCGGGTCAGAAGGAGGAGGTCCGAGGTCCTCACCCTAGGAGCCCAAGATCTCATTCTTTGGCAGCAATTAGTCTTTTGATGCGTTCCCCCCCCCAACATGCCTTTTTCCGTCCAGGCAAGCATATTCACGCGCATCAATGGGCGGGGCTCATGGAGTCGTGAGTACCACTCGAACGCCGGAGCCCGAAAAAGGTGAGTTTTGCCAAACGTAAACAACGAGGCCTAGACCGAAAAGAGCCAGATACTGAAAGAACACACCAGCGAGCCAAACGAGCTGGAACGCAACCCCTTGCCACAGGACAACTAAAATCACTGCCAGAATGGATGATGCGGGGACCAGCGAGTAAGCAGCCACACAGGGGGTCTTGAAACTGCAACCTGGATCACAGCGGCAAATTAAAGTGAACGCCAAGGAAAACAGAAGGAGTAGCAAATACGTCTGCCAATAAAACTCGATCCATCGACCAGCTTCAGAGTTATCCCACAGGATGCGGAAGTTGCTGCCGGCCACCCAGGTGGCATAAGAAAACACCCACATCCACAATCGTGAAGCACGAGCTTGGCTCAACGGAGATGCCTCATCACGCCAGCGCTTGATGACTTGTAGGAAATAGCCGCTCAGAACAAACCATATTGCACCCAATGAGAGAGTGACACAAGCGCCCACAGCATCCAAATTGAAGTGTAATTCGCTGAAGACCTGAAAAAGGGTTGATATCGGCGTGCGGAGCCTAAATGCAATGAACTCGATCTTTTCCCAGTTCCGAACTAGCTGGTTCACAATGCGAACGGAACAAGCAGGTGTTTGCTGGATTTCCGGGATCTCACTGTGCGAAAAGGCTGCCCAAAAGAAGGAGGTCATCGAGAGCAAGAAGGTCACTCGCGTGCTGAAGCGTATATGAATGCACCCTTGGGCCGCTGCGAAACGCACTATCAAATCAAGAATGGTCGTGCCCAAATACAAGCATGGAGTCCAGTACACTTGACACAAAACCCTGTCCTGGAAGGACAAATGCCGAAAGGCTTCAGAATGCGCGCTGGCTCTTCCAAGTAAAGTTGGTGGCAACTGTGGATGGCTGGTGAGACTTGTATGGGAGTCAACGCGATGCTTAGCCATAGCTGCCTTCACCATTCCAGTCACATCAGTCAACTTCAAATCTTGCTCAGAGAAGCACCTACACAAAGCTTCTGCAAACTCCATGTTGTCGAAGCGAAGCTCCCCCGACAAGCAAGAAAACAAGCATACGTAGTCTGTCTTCATAGGCTTCAAAAAAGCAAGCAGTTTTTCCGTCTCAAATGCCAGCGGTTCTTCTGGGTAAAATGGCTCATGCAAGCGGCATGCATCCCAAGCCGCGAAAAGGATACAGCCCTTCTCAAGTTTCAGGCGAAGATCTTGCAAGCAAAGGGAAGGTCCTTTGGAGACTGGGACCATAAAATGCCTGCTCTCCATTTCAAAGCCATGTCCTGCAAAGTACAGAAAGAGCCTCTGGTTTGCAGTTGGCCTTCGAACAAACTCGTTGCAGGCGTCCTTCAGCGCTTCCGAATCTGGATTGTGAACAAACTGGATGGGTTTTGTGTGTGGCAAGAATCTCCGAACCTCCTCCCTCACAAGCTCGGCGCACCTGTAGCAATATTCCAACGGCGCCTCTTGGTAAGCGTCGCAGCATATGATGAGAACGCGCCATTCCCCTGCCCCCAACTGCAGCATCCTCAAAGAAACTCACTTCTAAAGCTTGAGCCTATGGTATGGATGCTTCCATGTCTGCACTCCCATCCAAGCTTCACATTTCGGTACTTCTCAAATGGAGGTAACAAGAGTCCCTTGGTTTCAAAGGTTGGCAAAAATCGCTCAACCCTGGTAAGCCACTTACAACCACGGCTTTGGTGGGCTCTAGTCCGAATTGCCAACCTCTTGGCTGTTTTTTTCCAGACCATCTAAGTAGCTCAGAACTGAAGACACGCAAACGTGCGTTTTGCATATACGTATTTGCTCTGACAAATGCGCAGAAGTATATTTTTACATATGCACTGATCCACACCATTCCCCAACAAAATGGGGCACATGAGTGAGCCTTCTGGTTTATGTGGACGATTGAGATGTGTGAGCCCACCCTTGGTGCCTCACTGCCTAAGCTTGGGAAAGCAACTCCTCAAATCAGGCCTTTGGATATTGGTGCTTGATCTTCCACAAACGTTCTTTTACACCATTTGTTTTCACCATGTCTGCTTCATGTCCAAGTTCCAGGAACCCAATCACTTCAAATCCGGAGAAACCTCCCAAATTCGTCTGGAAACAATGGGTATGAGTTCTCTCCTGGGTGGACGGCATTTAGGTGCAGACAGAAAGATAAAGAGAGAAAGAGAAAGGGAAAGAGAAAGATAAATGTGAAGAGAAAGATGAAGAGAAAGAGGAAGAGGAGGAGGAAGAGGAGGAGAAGAGAAAAAGAAAGATAATGAGAGAAAAACAAAGATAATGAGAGGAAAAAACAGAGAAAGAGAGAACAAACAAAAGGAACAAGAAAAAGGAAAAAAAAACAGAACACTAAACATAATTATGGATCTTATAGTTTTAGGAAACTTCTCCGCCAGCTCTATGTTATCCATTCTCGTACTGTTTGTGTTTAAATACTTTGGTGAACCCCCACCAAAACACAGCAAAATCAAAAACAATATCAATGAGTAACACATACTTACCCCTTAAAACTCCAAGCCCTGGGGAAGTTAATCTTTTACAAACATATAGCCCATGGTACCCAAAAAGTTGAAAAGTTGTGTTTTTTAAGAGGTAAGATAACACATAATAGCAACGCATTCTACCGGTTTCCGTCTCACACATCCCCAAAAGGGGCACCAAATCTCGGACTTTGCCAGGCCAGGAACCTCAAGGCCTCTTCCATTTGCTTTTTCGGCCCCGAGCAAATCTTTCCAGTAGTGATGAATTCCTTTTAAATCCAACAAAGTAACAAGGGGGGAAAAAAACATATTCCTAAGCAAATGAACAAACAACAAATAAATAATAATAATAACAATAATAATAACAATAATAATAATAAACATATTCATTCCTAAGCAAATGGAGGGTCTGCTTGTTCTTGCAGCTTTTCGGGCGAGGACGCCGTATTTTTGTCGGGTCCAGCGGCCAAGCGCGTCTGCACCAATGGCATTTGAGGGGGCCCTGCGGTGACTGCACCCCAAGGCAGTGTAAACTTGGTTGACGTTGGAAGGGGAGCAAAATATCAGTTTTAGCAGTTAAGTGGGAATTTCCCACTAAACCACAACAAGCAAAAATGCAAAATGCTTCCCAACAACAACCGTGTAAAGGTAGACATGTTTCACCGTGCCTGCTCTTTGCCTTGTGCCTGCATTTGCCACAGCATTTTACCGTGATGTGAGACCACCATGTGACCAAGGATTCATCTGGAGGCTCATACTCAGGTGGAGAAAGCCCCTTTTCGTCGTTGCAATGTCTTCAGTTGAGGTTGACTCCTCGTCCGAACTCATCTGAACCCAACATTACGGGTAGATATGGCATTGAGGTTGGGAGCCTTAAGTTCAAAAGCTCCACGCTTGTTTTTGTCTTTTTGGGCCAAAAAGACCCTTTCAGTACAAACATTCTCGCAAAAAATGCGAAAGCCAAAGAGCAAGTGACCGGAAATAAGTGAAGCAAGGGGTCGTCCAGCGGCCTGTCAAGACGAGCTTCCAGACGCGTTGCGAATCTTCGGACGAGATGTCCGTGGAGAAATTGGCACGTTACTCTGTTTGGTAGTTGATTTTGATCTAGGGGAAGCTTCCAACCCTTCCTTCCAGGAATCCGAATCTTTTCAGCAGACCATCTTAAAAACCCACGGTCCCCAAACAGCGATCGTTCTTCGGGAAAGAACGATGGCTCCTCAAACACTGGAACAGCAACCAACGCCTCGGTTTCAATTAGTACACCCCTACCAAAAGATTGGGAAAAAAGGAAGAACACCAGTTTTCATGTTTGTGCGTCCAAACGGGCTTAAAATTTCGGACAACCCCCCGGATAAACTACTGCACTTCGGACTGGGCTTTGGTCACCAAAATTATGCGAGTTCCCGCCTCCAACATGGACACCACTCCGCCCTTCGCGCTGGTCATGCCTGGAAACCGAGGCGCCGAGGGACCGAAGATTCTGCAAAGGGCCTGGTTTCAAAACTGCCTAGACTCTCCATGACCCTTGAAAAATTGGGTCATGACCCCATGATTTTGGGTAATGACCAACCATTTTTTAAGGGTCATGGAGACTCTAGGTGGTTGTTGTTCCAAATGAAATGTTGACGAATCCGATGTTTTTCACAAGTAATCTACCTGGAGTCTCCATGACCCTTTACAAAATGGGGTCATTACCCCCACAAAAGGGGTTCAAGGGTCATGAGATGTTTTCCACTACCAAAGCCACTACCTCGTTTTGAGGGAAACGTGGGATGAACGAAAAACATATATTCAAACACTATATGCAGTCTAGGGGAAGTGCACACCCTCTAAGAATGATCCACAATTCAAAGTTGTACCACCAAACTCCTGGAATATACCCCTGAAGAACAAGACAAAACCAAGCGCTGTCAGACTTCTTTGGGATTTCTGAGCTGTCCAAACAGATCCCCAACTAGGAAACCCCAACCACTAAACCAACTAAAATCCACTGAAAACACACCTCAGGAACCGGACGATTTGCAACCGCTAAGCCCCGGCGGCACCGAAGGCAGAGATTGAACACACAGGAAACCCTCCTTGACAGACCCGAACAGCCACACCAAGGTGGACCGTGCGGAAAACTGGGCTGTCCGTTTTCAGATCCCCTGCTAAAATGGAAACTACCTCTAAAGATTGGGTTAAATCCTGCGAAATGTAAACTACCTCCACAATCCCCCGTCTAACTTTGGTTTAAATGGAAACTACCTCTACACATTGACAGGGCTGTCCTCAAATCCCCTAGCCTGGGCCAGGAACCAAGATTAAAGCCCACTTAACACGGTTGTAAGTTCCCTAAGCAGGTCGTAAGTAGTGTCACTAACAAATTAGGTGTTTGACCATCTCATCTAAGCTGTGATGAGGCTGAGTTAGTCTGAGTAGGCTCCTCCCAACAATCACGGAAGTGGACAAAGGAAGACTGTCCTCTTGAAAAGGTCTCTTGGCGAGTTCCATGATTGTCGCAAAAGGGCATGGCTTATCGTTTTAAGCCATAATTTACGAGCGACCCCCGATGGGGGACCCCTAGTACGGTTTAACAACCCACAACACATGTCAATCTGTAGACCCTTTGGGGTAATACGATAAAGTCTGGAAGGACATCAACACAAACTAAATCAATTGGGTCCGAAGCTTGGAATCCAACGATGCGTTGCAGTCCATAAATTAATTCCTCTGATCAAAGGGACTTGGACCTCCAATAAGACTTTGGCCCGTGACTAACAGTAAACAATCGGAAAACCAGAAAACAAAGGGTCGATTCGCTTTGGGCAAGTGAGTGAATCAAGGATCCTTATAATATGTCCCTGTGTCACTAACCACTATTGGGAACCAAAAGCTGATGTGTGCAACCGCACTTTCAATGAGTTTGGGGTTACCGAATCATTGGTTTCCCTTTGGCTTCCCAAAACCGACCAACGAACTTATTTCTTCTACTTAGGGCTTCCTTTCGGTTTCCACCGAAAGGCTGGTTGCGTAGGCCAACCCATGGCCATGTTGCAACCTTCGGCGCTTGATTTCGCATCAAGATATAAGTAAGTAGACTCTCAATGACCCTTCAAAAACGGGGTCATTCAAGTCATGACCCCTTTCTTTTGGGTAATGCTCCCATTTTTAAAGGGTCATGGAGAGTCTAGGTAACAGTCAATTAACCCACCAACCAGCAGTTCATATCAGAGGTTCATTTCTGGACTCATTCGTTTGGATGTGAGGTCCTGTTTGATCATGATCCTTATGCAGAATCCTCCAATGAAGAGCTCACATTCCTGCAAGCGAGTCCGTGTTTTAGACCCGCACACAAAATGAAACGGAGCTCAGTTGGCCATGGGTCAAAAGCCCGTACCCCCACTGGGCATCCAATCCCCACTAAAAGATGGTGCACCTACCCCAAAATGGCACCATTGATTTTGACCCACAGCCAATTTGCGCAAAACCGTGGTTTCTGTTGGTACCTTACCTTTGTCACCTTCCCAACCTTCCAGACCCACTCATACCGTGGATAGACGAACCCCGTTAGCACCATGAAACCATGGTTTAAGCGATTATATGTTGATATTGGAGAATCATCATTCCGGGCTTCTTAGGTTGTGCGAAATGGATTTCGTCCATCCAAAGGTAATTCTGGCTTTCCTTGCTGGCCCGAAACCGTCAGAACCCATGTCAAGGCAGAGGGACCCACAGAATGGTATCCTTGTGGTTTCCCTTGAATTCAACCTAAGGGCCCAAATACTTAGAATGGGCTTGTGGAATGTTTCAAAACCCAATCTAAGTTGTATAAACTATTTGCAAATATGTTTCGCCTCTCAAACAACATAGATATGCATGTATATACGTACATGTACATACATATATGTATATATATATATATGTGCATATATATATATAGCACCCTCCAGAACCCACACACACACACACACAAACACCCGCCCGCCCGCCCGTCCGTGCCTGCATAGCCCTCATCCCCGAAGACCTCCGGAGCTGCATGCAGCTTGGTGCTGCCGCCTCGCTGCAGCAGGGAAGCGCCCGCCTGACGAACGTCAACCAAGGGGCTGGCGTCCTTTTGGCTCAAACTTTCAATCCCCCAGAAGGTGCCTTGGTACCTCATGAAGATTACTACCTTCTAAGGAGGTACTTGGATCCTCTGGGTCCGGTTTTCCAAACCAACCAAGTTCGGGTTTCCCTTTCCTGTTTATTCTTAGTTTATCCCTCAGCCAACCAAGTGGGTGGTTTACCAAATCAGGCGGAAAACGGAGGGTGCGCCACGGTCGAAGGGTGGGATCAAGAACGCTTGCGGCCTACTAAGTTGCTAAGTCCTCAGCAATCTAGGTTTCAACATGGCCCGAACCTGGTCCGTGGTGGAGCACATCTACTACTCAGTTGCGCACAGAGCCCAAAAATATAAGTTTAACCTTTTTGGGGCTATGAGCGTGATCCCCAGCCAACTGGTCTGCGTGGTTCTGCAATACTACGGATGGACACAATTTTAACCCAATCGGTGCGAAGCGGACTTGTCCATCTAGGCTAAGTTTTCCCTTACATGACGCTATCGCAAAAGTCTACTTACCGCTGTTTGTCCATTCTTTCGTGGTTTTCCAACGGCAAGCATCACCAGTTGATTTTTGGCCTGGAAAAAAGGGGCTACTACTTTTTTGACCCCCCAGTCCCTTTTGGTGACCCCCCCTCTTTTTTTTTGACTCCCCCATTCCTTCAGTTTGACCCCGTCCCTCTTTTTTGCAACCCCCTGTTTCAAAAGTTGGGCCCCCCTTGTGTTTGAGCCGCCCCCCTCCCATTGGCTGTATAAAGAGGCCTGCCCGGGGAGGGCCGCAGTGGAGTGGAGCGGAGAACGGAAACAGAGGCGCAGCAACGGCGGAATGATGAGGCCGGGGAGCAAGGAATGGAGTCGACAGCCGATCCAGAGCTGAGCCAGAGCGGGGCAGGGGTGCAATGTGTTCTCTTCAAGAAATCTGAAAAGTAGCGGGGGGGGGGCGGTGGGGGGCGGGAGCCTTTCATGATGTTCGCAAAAGTGATGATTTTTAAAACGGGTGCGTTTTAACCCCTGCGCAAAATCTGAAAAGTAGCGGGGGGGTTGGGGGGGGGGGCGGGGCGTTGGCGGCCCCCTCATGATGTTCGAGAAAGTGACGATTCAACAAGGGGTGCATGTAAATCTCTGCGCAGTGTCTGATACGCACACACACACACGCAGACATACGCACAAACACGCAGACAAGCACACTCACCAAAAAGAATCAACAGCCACAAGCCCTGGCTCAAATCATCTTCAACCTCAGCTCGATTGTCAGGCCGGGGGAAGTTCAGGTGGCAGCGCATTGGGCATCGCCAATGGGCAACCGGCTCACAGCAGTCCAGCGGCAGCAGGTGGCAAACATGGGCACAAGGAAGCGCAGCGCATGGCTCCGGTCCATCATTGATATAATCCAAGCAAATGGGGCAGGCAACCATAATCATCCCAGGCTAAGCTTGTTGAGCATTGCCTCGGCCACACCAGGATCATCTCCCGCATGATCACCGTCAGGACTGAAACAACCTTCATCCTTTCTCACCCTGTCTGGATGGGCACCGGGACCACGATCATGGACATCAGCAGCAGGCTGGGGAAATGGCGCGGGCGGCTGACACACCCGCGCAAAGACCTATCATCATCCCTTTTTCTATCATCCACCCCCCCCCCCGCTACTTTTCAGACATTGCGCAGAGATTCATATGCAACCATTTTCGAACCATCCCTTTTTCAATCGCGTCAAAAATTCAAGCATGCGCGCAGTTTTCAGGGCACGGGCTCTTCAAGATTGCGCTGCGCGCGTGGCCAGCTACGGCCTGCTAGATGCCCTTCACAATCACTGTGCAGTGATTCTGCCAAACGGCATCGAAAAGTTGCACTGTTGGGACACTTCGGCTAAGACGAATGATGAAGTCCAACATGTTGAAGGTGTCAGTGCCCTTGTCCTTCAGAGAAGACAAATGTTTCTGAAGGACTTTGCAAGAACGTGCGGGTAGTCATCGCAAGGCCGGGATGAAGGAAATGCCTTTCTTCGAGAAGCTTCGATTCCGTTGGCGAAGTCTTTGTGGACTTGCCACACTTGACTGATGAGATCTATGTGGCGGCAGGATTTTGCAACCTCGCCAGCAGTCTCAAAACGCGGGGGACGTTGCGCTCTGACTCCGTGTCACCCAGCGCCTGCAAGAAAGGCTCTTGTGTGGCTGCGCGGCTTTTTACGCTGCTTGTGAGCCACCTGCTTGCCCATGACTTCGTAATTAAGTGACTCGTTGGGCGTCAGGAATGATAAAGTAAGGATGGTGTACTCGTTGGACAATATCCTCTGCTTCCCGTCCACGGCGAGTTTAATGACTTCCCCTTGTGTCGCAGAGGCTCTGCGCTGCGTGCCTGGGCAGATTCATGTCGCGCACACCTGATCGCTGCTCAGCACCGACAGTTTCGAAACCGGCAGCTGCTGCCACCAACCGTCTGCTGGAAACATATTTGTGGATGGGCAGCCGCTTGCACATCAGCAACCATGATTGCGGCAGTTTTGCGAGGAACCGTGCAGCTTGTTGCCCGAATGAAGCGTGGAGGCTCTTCGGCACGAGGGCCGGCGTCCAGCGCGGGGAGGGGGGGGGGTTCAGAAAAGCACAGGGGGGAAGGTTATAAAAAATGTTTGGGGGTAAAGGCAAGTGGACAGGGGTCAAATAAAAGCAAGGGGGGGGTCAAAAACAAAGGAGGTGGGTTACAAAAAGGGGGGGGGTCAAGCTGAAGGACTGGGGGGTTCAACAAAAAAGAGGGGGTCAAAAAAAACAAGTGGGGGGGTCACAAAAAAAGGGAGCCCTGGAAAAAATGAGCAAATAGTTCCAGTAGTGACAAATTCTGTTTAAAACCAACAAGGGAGAATTAGAAGGGGTGCGGATTTAAACAACCCGCCCCTTCCTCCAAAAAAAAATAGGGGAGAAAACAACAACCTAAAAATAGTACCCCTCCAATAAGAGGTGAGACAGCAATGTTAGCCAAAAACCATTGGGCCTTGCAAAGGGTCAAAGGGTGGTGCTCTAGGGCTCGCGCCTCTCTCAAAAATTTGACCTACCGGTGTGGCCTGCAACCAAATCCAGATCCCGGCTCGCCTTGTAGGTAACCGGCTGTCCTTCTTGCCTTTTACAACGTGGTTCCCTTCTATGTCCTCCAGTAGAGAGGTTAGAATATGGGTATCAACTTTTTCTGCAGTCGATTTAGTAGGGGAACCCTCCCCCCCAAAAAAAGGCGTTAAAACGGGCACTACTGGGGGACCTAGCCTTGGCTATCTAAAGTACAAGTAAACGGATCCACTGCAATAGGGTTGACTTGCCTGAGGGTAACCTGGCTTACAACCCACTGGTACGTTCCCCAAGTGCAGTTGCAACTGGGTCATATCGTGGATGGACGAAATCCATCTGTCATGATGAAACCAAACTGCGTCATGATGAAAGCAACCGACTAATACCAGAGCAGAAAATCCTGTCATATTGCAAATGATTGGCTCACTCCCCCTGTATATGTCAGCTTCCCTCTAAATTCTGATTTGAATTGGTGGCATCCAAGCCACCAATCCAAACCAATGAAGGTGGCTTGCCTTTCTTGAGGTTGCCCCTTTTTGGGTTGGTGTAAAGCGAAATCAAAAGAAGCCCACTGGTTTGTGGGTTGCCTTCAAAACATAGACATGCCCATATTACCAACTCCGATGCTGCGCAACCTTCCAGCTCACTGGAAAACATGAATCAGATCCAGTAGAGAAATTGATTCCCTTTAAAACCAACAAGAGACACACATTAAAAATAATAATGATCATAGTAATAACAATCATAATGATAACACTAATAATAATAATTGCAATAATAACACTAACAATTAACAATAATATTAACCACAAAAGCAGCAAATGGAAGCAACGCATCCCTCGACTTCGGGCGACGGTTTTCGATCTCGAAGCACCCTCGCGGCCTTGGCATAGAAGTCCTGAAGAATAAATCGATGCGGTGGGTGGGTGCCGCGACCCCCTTCGCTCTCAAAAACTCGCAAGCTACCCCCCTCCAAAATAAAGACGAAACGGCCCTCTGGTAGAAAAAAAGAAATCCGCGTCTCGACATTTTTTTGAAGAAAAACATGTTCTTAAAACTAAGTTTGCCACTGTTGACAGCCAAAAACCGTACTTGGTGGTGTGGAGCCTGGATCGGATTGGCACTTGAACCACCCCAAACCAAGCCAAGCCATGAGGAAGCTGATCTTACGCGTCAAGGCCAGAGTGGACCAAATACCTCCATTGTCTGAAGTCCCAAACTCGTGAGCCATTGCCGGAAAACGAACGTGCAACTGTCTGGTCCGCCTCTTTCTCAACAGCACGCAGGGACAGTCATCCCCTTTCCTGAATGACATGCACACTTCTGTGGTACCAATGCGGGAATCGACCAACCCACTCCACAACCCTCTGCACACATGTTTCTATGATTCCAAACGAGCGATCCAAACAAGTGATCCTCAACTGGCAGACAGCATATGTGCCCCAAACAAATAATCAAACTGCTTGATTGCCACTAAAATGACAAGCAAACACAAAAAGTGGCCCTATCCAACTCGGGGACGGCCCTGCTATTTGTTCTTTTCTTTCTCTTTGTAACAAAATTGGGCCCAACCCATCGATTCAATCGATTTGCCCGATAGATGCCTGATTGTTTAAAGGGAAAAGAGGCAATCTACCTGTGTTGGTGGTTTGGATTGACTTTTGGACCTTACGGGGCAGCATCCCCATCTATGGTTTCAAAGGGACTGCCTAGATAGCCAAGTTGCTGCTTTTTTCAGTCACTGTTGCTGGTTTTTCAAGTAAAGTGCATGGAACAAAAACAGCAACTGGCGATCCAGGTGGGGTTCATCTGTCCCAAAACCACCAATCCAAACAGCCAATTCAGGGATACCTGGCTAGGTCCTGCAGTAGAGAGGTTAGAATAAGGGTACCCTTTTTTCTGTAGTCTATTTTAATAGGGAACCCTCCCCCAAACAAGGGTAAAAGGTTTAGAGACCAACCCCGTAGTGGAATGGTGTAAAGGGAAACCAACAGGAAAACACATTCTCCCGCATACAGATACCAAACAAATTCAATAGTTTCAACCATGGTTTCGCAGCTCACTTGCCCCTTAGGGGCCTGGAAATCAGAGGTTCGTCTTTTGGAACCTTGACAACTGCCCAGACTCTGCATGACCCTTGAAAAAACGGGGTCATGACCTTTTTTTGGGGGTAATGACCTGAGTTTGAAGGGGTCATGGAGACTCCAGGTGTACCAAATCAGGGAAGCCAAAAGGTCAGATCCGGTCGATTCGCTTTGGGCAGGTGAGATTTCGTGGTGCGAACGGATTTCGCCCATAGGAATATTGAGCCATCAGCTATCCGTTGGTTATGGTTTAACTATGCAAAATCAGCCCCCCAAAAAATCCAACATTGCGCCATGAGTTCGTATATGGACCTATACAATCAGTTTTGAGTTGCCTCTGCCCGTTGATCAACAGGCTTGAGCCTTTGCCTGAAAACATATGACGGCCATTGACCCCAAAAAAAAGGGCCTCGTTCATGAGGCCTTGGGCCCCTACTTGAATATTCAACCTGAAAAGTAGGTTGTAACCATGGACCATGGATAAACTTTGCGTAACTGGGGTCGGTCCCCTTAGCATGGAGAAAAACAAAAAACTACTTCCCCAACGTTGGTTGAACCTCCAGGGTATCCGACAAAATGGCTGGGTTCCTGTCCCCAGGAGACCCTTCCTTGAAGCCTTGGACCTCAGAAAGTTCATTTCAGCAAGTGGAAGAAATGAGGTCCAAGGGGCCAGCCCTTCTCACCATGGCTATATGCTCCCGTCATAACCATGGTCGTAACCTAGTTCCCAACGACGTTGGTTGCACCTCCAAGCTCCTGGAAAACAACGAACAAGTTGCTTATGTTCCACCTTTATCCAAGAGTGACCCATGGTCATTTCAACACCAACTAACCTATGTCAGGAAAATCCAAAAAGGAAAAACCACCGTCCTCTTTTTTTCTTCACCCGGGGCTCCCATCCATGTTCCACGAAATCATTTAAGCCGCTCGAACGTCACGTCAACGCCAACCTATCGAAAGGGAACTCGAAATGGGAACAGACCCCGGGGTTCTACTTTCTCTTTCTTCCCGAATTGTCCAAGCCAAGAAGTCGCCGGTTCAGCGCCCCCCAAAAAAATCTAGGGGTATACCTTCCATGTCCATTCTTTCCAGGGATCCGAATCTTTCTAGAAAACCTCCGGAATCCTAGGTAAAACGGGGACCGGCTTTTTGAAAGAACGATGGTTGAAAAGACAGGACAAGGAACCAACCCCTAGAACCATCCCTCCCCAGGAAAATGAACATCCCCCTTCTCTAAATCCCCTATGACCATCCCCTTCCAAATGGCCTTCTACTAAACTCGTCATTCAAATGGTCCGCTCCAAGGAATCAAGCCCTAGAAAACCGCCCAAACCAGCCCAAACCGGTCCTTCAAGACCATCACGGCCTTGGCCACGGCCTCCTGCCCCGCCTTCGCCTCCGACACCGTGGCCTTGCCGAAGGCGCGCGGTGACGCGCTCCAGGTGCGGAAAAAAGCACAGAGAAAAATAAAAATTGGAAAAATGTTTACCTAGACTCTCCATGACCCTTGAAAAATGAAATTATGACCCTTTTCTTTTGGGTAATGACCCCATGTTTAAAGGGTCATGGAGACTCCAGGTACTGTCCAGTAGTGAAATCGATTCCTTTGAAAACCAACAGGGGAACAACTAGCCATTTCAGCAAACGGAAGCTTTGGCTCACCGAGCCGAGTGGACTGGCCGTGAAAAAGTGGACACACGTCTTGTCTAGGCCACTATGGCAACCAAACCAAAAGTGACTAAAGTCCGAAACGGCACTCACTGAGTGGCTTTGTTGTGGGAGTGGCTCAAAGGAGAAAACAAAGCTAGCCACAAGTTGTTGCTCATCTTCTTGATGCGAGTATGTGACATAGGGATTTGGACCCCATCCCCAAAGAAAACATATGGTTGGGTTGTCCTTTTGGCCGTGTCCGCCATGAGGTTGCCTGGGGGGCTGAGAAGGCGTGGCAAGGGCTTGGACATGGCAGAAGGCCAGCCATTCCTAGCGCAAGGTGGCAAAAGCAACGCAAGGTGCACCATCAATTCCTCCCAGATGCCCAGTGGCCATGGGAAAGAAGGGCATCCTTGTTTGGTTGAGTTCAAAGGGGAGCCCTTTCCAAAAAGAAGAAAAACAACGCGCGCCACTGGGCACCTGGGTCCTTGTTCCAACTGGTTTGGCATCTTCATGTTGACCCAAGCCTTGGCAAGCAGCTTGATTTGTTGATTGCCTTGGCGATGCACTTCTCGTTCTCGGCGAGCGTCATTTCAAACGACACATGCACTGACGACGTGATATTGGTTTTGGCAATGCTGATGACGATCATGTGGTCTTTCTTCAAGATCTAGGGGTTGAGAAAAAGCTCCTTTACATGGGATCATCGGGGGCAACCACTAGAAAAATGATATTTCGCACTGAATGCTGCCGCAACTTTGTGAACGAACCTTGGGACCACCTCACACCTACCTTTGGTCGGGGCATGGGGCTCCACCCGACAGCACTGATATTTTTTTGGGGGGAGTGATGTCTGAGGGGGCTGACCGCTTAATTTAAGAGCCCAAACTTTAAACATCTTCCACCAGAATGGCCCAAAAGATGACTAAGGTCCCAAACGGAACTTAGGGACTGAGATACTTCTTGGGTCACGAGTCAGTGACGGTGTTCCCCTCTCCTCAGGTCCGTAGAAGTCCCTTTGGTTGACAAATGGATGGGGTTTCCCTAACAAATGGTTAAAACCCATCTAAACCAGTGGAACCCATCTATTTCTAACCTAAGGACGCCCACCGGCCCCTTCAAATTCTACGGAATCGGCACCTTCAACTTGGCCTTGAGCAGTTGTTCCGAAGTGAGGTGGATAGAAATCCCACCGTTTAGACTTCCTTCGATGATTTTGGGTAACGACCAACCATTTCTTAAGGGTCATGGAGACTCCAGGCTGTCACTTGTTTAATGGGCATGGGGTCATGACCCCATTTTTCAAGGGTCATGGAGACTCTAGGTGGTTCCAGCACCTTGGAGACCCGGAGGGTTTCTCGCGCTTCGCGCCTCGTTCTTCGCCTTCTCCTTCGAGCGCAGGTCAGTAGCCTGCGGCGAAGGGCACGACATCGAGCCGGAGCCGCAAACCACCGAAGGCCCGGTCGCATGGGCGAAGCAACCAACCGAGTTCCAGTTTCCACCTAGACTCTCCATGACCCTCTCAGTTGCCCAAAGGACCTGGAACTATCAGGTTAACCTTTTGTGGCCATGACTAAATATGGCCCAAAATGGGAAAACCAAAAGGTCAAAAGGTCGGCTTTGAACAACTGAGCCCTTCAAAAATGGGCCGGGTCATGGCCCGATTCTTTGTTTTGGGCAGTTTTAAAGGGTCCTGGAGAGTCTAGGCACTGTAGGGAACTATAATCAGAGGGTCCCTTGGTACCTTCTAAGGAGGTGCTTAGACCCCTTTTTACCCCCCAAAAGCCGTCCTCATGAGTTACTTGGGCCCTCTCAAAAATGGGGAAAACCAGGATCCACCTAGAGGTAGCGCCACCTGGTTTCTTTCTTTTTTGGTATCTGGAAGCGCCAGCCACTATATCACTATATAAAGGGTGTGTTCCATGTTCCTGCGGGGGTGCCATGCCCACGCCGAGTCTTTCAAGCAGGCAAAGGCCAGTATAGATAACCAGCCACGTTCCTTTCAGCTTGTGAAGCGTTGTTCGAATGGACCCACTGGGAACAGGGATCTGCCGAGTCTCGCACATCTGCTATCTCCAGGGCCCTTCCAGTCACAACGAAAGCAACTAAACTTTTGCTTCGACGCTACAATGGCTCAAAACCCAACAGTGTCAAGCACAAAAACTCAAGGAGATGTGACGCCGCCTTCAGTAGCAAGTGGCTCCAATGCAGAATGCTATTCTGTGGCTTTACCGTCCGCCAGAACTCTTAGAACCATTGGTTGAAAACATCCTGTGGGTGGGCACCAACCACTTTTCAGGTGGGCCCCTGTGACCAAATCATAGCCAGCCTAAGAACCGCTTTGAGGCCAAAACCCTTCCCAAGCAGATCCAAGCTCTTTCAATGGAGGGTCCTTTCCGATGCTTGGGGTAACACCAATCAGTCCATTCGGTCACTCGCATCGGGCAGCGGTAAGCAGTCCTTTTTGACCCCTTGAGTGGACAATACCCCCCTCTTCGGGATGAATATCTCAGAAGCAGGCGGTATACTGTATAGCCAAGCAGTGATTCACAGTGATTCAGGGGTGGGAAGGTGGGACACAAGCAGTCTTGAAGTATTTTCGCCAAAATGGATGAGGTAGCGATCTATCGCATTAAATCGGCTCGAGCGAGGTATGGATCCAAGTCACATCAAATTAAGACTCTTTGGGTTTTCACTGTTAAGATTGATATTCACAACACACGTGTTGTCCACAACAAAAGGTCATCGCGGCAACTCAACCCCAAAAGACGGAAACATGGACACGCCCTGAAAAAAAAGAGAAAAAGCGACCCGCTACACTCTTGAAATGGGCGTTCCTCAAAATCGGGGGGCGGGGGGGGGGGGGGGCAGCTGGTGTCCTCTTGGTTTCATTTTTGCAGCAGAGGTTTCAGCAGAGGTTTGCTCGCCACCATCTATCTAGCTGTTCTCATCTGGTATCTTGAAGCGACTTTGACCCTTGAATTCCAGCACGTGTCTTGCTGGTTCTCAGCAGGAAATATGGGCATGACCCCTATAAACATTGCCCTGTGGTTTCCTGTCCCCTTCCAGTTTATTTCCAGCGGGTCATCCCCTACCTATCGCACCAGCAAGTGTTCAAACCATCCAACAAGTTGCTCTTCAGGGAATGACCTTCCAAATTATTGGGGATCGGGTTTTCTCGGGCTCCTTCCAGCTCATGCCCCGCTGAGCACCTGGGCAAGTTTAGCTTACCACATACTTCCATTTGGTTAAGACCCCTGGGAAAAAATTGTCCAGTACTGATAGATTTCCTTTAAAACCAACAGTTGTTTTCTTACATATTCATTTCAGCAAATGAAAGCATAATATGAAAATCGGGGAGACGATCCATCCTTCCACCTGGTAGATGGTCGGCTTAGTTGGTTGGCCCTGGCCTGGTTTGGACCTTGGGGGGTGCCCCTTCATTCCCCGTAGGCGTAAATCCACCGGGGTTCACTTTCGCTGCCATGCTTCTCTGGTGAGAAGCAGGAATAAGGGGATCCTAGACTCTCCGGTCATGACCCTTTAAAAATAGGCCGGATCATGACCCGAATCTTTCTTTTGGGTAGTCTGACCAACCATTTTTCAAAGGTCAGAAGGAGAGTCTAGGATCTCATTCTGCCGCACTTTGTGAGATGTAGACAATGAGACAGCGCCAAGCTAACAGGGTGATTCTATCCCATCCTGAACGTGCATGGGTCACATCCGAATGTATGGCCACCGTGCACCATCCTGACGAATAGCCGGAAGTGGAAACCCCAAGAGGACCCTCAATATGGCCTTTGACCTTCAAAGGGGCCTCAAAACATGGGGCTGTTGAACCCGTGCCTTTTGTGGGCATATGGCTTTCACCCCACCGCCTCCGGGTAACCTGAACCATGGTACTTTAGGTACCCAAGACCTTCTTAAATAGGCCTTTGCCCTCCCTTCGGGGCCTCGAATGAGTCAAAATCAAAACCCGGTTTTTAACAATGGTTGACCCAGAGCCATGCTTCAAGAATTAAGAAGCCGGAATTCCGCAGCTATTTCTGGCTGGGACCATCCCAAGCTTCATCTACCCGAATTGGTTTTGAGCTCGTGGCTCAAATTTCTATGGGTCTTGGGCCCGACATAGCGTCCGAGCTTCGATCCCCACGCGCCTGCGCCACGGCGCCCTTGAGATCCGTCAGCTCACTCGACAGCCCCGTGAGCTCCTCAACTCGCCAGCCCCAAATCGACCCGAGTGGCCCCCCCCAAAAGAAAGGCAAAAAACGACTGAAGGGTCGATGGATTGTTTTCCCCCAAGAAAGAGGCGCAAAAAGACTGAGACCTAGACTCTCCTTCTGACCCTTGAGAAATGGGGGTCATTTGACCCATTTCTCAATTTTGGGGGCAGGACCCCCATTTTTAAGGGGCCATGGAGAGTCTAGGGAGGCAAAAAAGACTGAGCCTAAGGGTCGATGGATTGTTTTCCCCCAAAAAAGAGGCGCAAAAAGACTGAGCCTAAGGGTCGATGGATTGATTTTAGGCCCTCAAAACTGGCTGTTTTCCATTGGGACAAAATTCGTCGGGGTTCTCCATTGGAGGGTCCGGGTCCCGCTGTGCATTGGAGGGGTCATGACCCTTCGGGGAGGGTATTTTCCCTGAAGAAGACACACACACACACACCCAACTCAATAAGTTGATCGAGTTACTCACTTCCGATCCAGTGGAGAAGCCAACGGAAGTAGGGACACTGTTCGTTTATCTCTTGACTGGTCTTCCCAAAAAGTGACTAAAATCCAGGAACTTAGGAAGTTAAAGCAAACACAAACCCACGGAACTAGACGGGTTTTCGCAAACAAAAAGAGGGCAAAGGAAGTTAGAAGCAAAAAACGCAAAGCAATGGAACTGGACTGGTTTTCGCAAACAAAGAGGACAACACCCGGAAAGCAACATTTGCCACGTCTATTCTTTTGACGCCTTCTCTGTTTTTGTTAGATGTGTTGTGTGCTTCGATTGATTGTTCAAAAACATATGTTTGGATGGAACACGTCGGGTGTCATACTTCCAGCAGGATTCCACTACCGCGGCTAGGAGGCTCTTTGATTGAACCAATAAGGCAATCCAAAGGACCATACCGCAAAGCGCAGGCTCTTCACCGGTCGGTTTTTTCGAAGTGCTGACTCTTCTAATGTGTCCAGCAAGAACTCCTGAAACAAAAAATGATTCTTCACCAAAGATTCGCGCCTGAAGTGCCCGGCGATTGCAAGATGCACTTGTTGCGAGTACCTACTACGGTGGATGGATCAAATCCGTTCGCACCATTTTGAAACCAGAAGAACTCATTGTTGGTTGGTATTTGCAGCTGAATTGAATCAACAATCAGGTTTCTGAACGGTGTTGCGATTTCTGGATTTCGCAACCATCCGCAGTATATCCCTAACCAGATCTCCGGGAGCCGAACGGCTACCTGTGTAAAAGCTTGACTTGCATGTCCCCAGCTGAGCCACAATCAAAACCCGGGTAGATGAAGGTTAGTAATGGATAATCCCAACCATAAGTACCTAGACTCTCCATGACCCTTGAAATATGGGCCCATTTGACCCCGAATCTTTCTTTTGGGCAATGACCCCAATTTTCAAGGGTCATGGAAAGTCTAGGTAGCTGCGGAATTCCGCCTTCTTAATTCTTAAGTCTGGCCTTCCACGCGGCCAGGTAAGACTCTCGCTCCATGACCCTGAGAAAAATGGGCCGGGTCCTGACCCCATATCCTTCTTTTTGGGTAATGACCAACCATGTTTCTGGGCTGTCTTCAGATCCCCCGCTAAAAGTTTAACTTTACTTACCCCTTAAAACTCCAAGGATTGGGGAAGTTAACCTTTTACAGACATATAGCCCATGTTACCCAAAAAGTTGAAAAGTTGTGTTTTTTAAGAGGTAAGTTTTAGTGGGTTAAATGGAAACCCAACCACTAAACACTAAAAACCTAAAATCCTAAGCAGATGGCTGGGAACAGCCAAGGTTTCACGAAATACCCGAAGGTCGGATTCAGTGTATTGTGCTTGGTTTCACCAGGGCAAGGGCCAATTTTCAGGCATCCTGAAAATTGCCCAACCGACTCACACTCAAAATCTGGCCGAAGAAAGTCTACCCCAAACCAACCGCACATAATCAAAAAGGCAATGGCCGGTTCTATCCCTCGCATACCTTCCTCCCAAAATTTGACTGTGGCTCTTACGGCTTCCCCAAAGCGAAGCCTAGGGCAGCGGAGCCACGGATCGGGATCGCGTCACACAGAATTGCCGCAACTGTTAGGGCATTGTGCTCGGTCGCGACGAACCCGGAGTCCTTGAGCAGGGCAACGATGTTAGCTGCCCTACCCCTCTGGTAGTTGAGGATCTTAGTCTTCACATCCTCCGGGAAGGAGTCGTACTTGTCGCACTTGATGAGACCATTGATCATCGTCTCCACCTGCTCCCCAGTTAGCACATCGCTCAAGCGGAAGACGAGTGTTGCTTGGCCATGGGTCAAAATCCCGCACCCCCAGTGAACATCCCAATCCCCACTAAAATAGGTTCTAACATGGGTGGTGCACCTACCCCAAAATGGTACCATTGGCTTTGACGCAGCGGTAGAAGTTCCCTGTCCTCACCCAACTTGCTGATCTCTGCCTGACGAGGCAAGCCGGCAACGGGCTGCTGGCGTGTTGGTGATTTCGCTCGTTATCTTGCTGGTTGACATGTGGGGAATCAACAGGCGTCCATTTGGTTAAGACCCCTGGTGGAAACATTCAAAAAACAAATCCTGTTATAGATTCCCTTTAAAACCAAAAGGGACAAATAAAACTATTCTTCAGCAAATGGAAGCAGGGGTTTCGGGGATGAAACGTCTGGGATCCCTGAACGGACAGCAGGGATGTGTCATACGGGGCATTCCCACATTCCGGAATCTGAGAACCAGCAAGCAATCCATGCCTTCAGTAAAAAGCAAGGTCTGACTTTTGACCCAGAGTCACTGTGAACATATACCCCAGAGGGTCCAAGTACCTCATGAGGATGGCTTTTGGGGGTAGAAAGGGATCTAAGTACCTCCTTAGAAGGTACTTGGACCCTCTAAGCACTTGTTTCCCCAAAAGAACATGGGACAATTCGTAAAATCCCCTGGTGTTTGCCGGAAAACAATCGTGTGATCCCCCTTCTCGCCCCTCAATTGACCATACCCCTTCTCGTCCCTTGGTCAGCGCTCAGCCCCAACCCCAGCATTTTGAATCTTTTCTAGCATCAGTTTAGTCACGGGCAAAGATGGCTTTGATGGAACTTACAGTGGCTGCCTGGATTTCCAATCAAAACACAAGTTGATCAATTTGCAGGTCGCCACATTTGGAGGTACCAAAAAGGGAATGGAGGAAACCCAGACTTAACAAACCTTTATCAGGCCTTGTGAACTAGACATGTGGAGCTCGGATCCCGAAGTCCTTAAAAGCAGGGACGCCCCCTACCAGAAACTGGGGTTGATAAATATAGGGGTCAACATAATTCTATAACGCACCAACTTGAGCAGCGCATCCTTTCTTCCAGGGCAAACCGGGATGCGAAATCCTGCCTGCACCTCGTCCATCTCGGCCTGCAGGCTGCTCACCGCGTCCGACTTCTCCTCGGGATGGGAAGGTGAACATAGCCAGGGCTGTCAGTTTTCAGATTTTTTGCGGCTAGACTAGTACCCATCATTATAACTTACCTGGGCGTGGCTCAACATTTGCAAAACCTGGGGCAAAGCGCCGGCTTTTGTCTTTGCCCCCATTTGCCAAGGTGCCATTTTGGTACATTGCTTTGAGCAACATCCACTTCTTTCTGCTTGTAAGCTCCCAGACCATCCAAGTACTCAGTTGCCCAAAGGACCTGGAACTGAAAGGTTAACCTTTTGGGGCCATGACTAAGTATGGACCAAAATGGGAAGCCAAAAGGTCAAAAGGTCGGCTTTGAACAACTGAGAGTAGGGTACGATACTCAAATCCAGGTTTTCCACATCCACGTCATCAACGCCTTGGGGATGTAGACTGGATCCAGGAGAAGCGAACAAACGAATTCCAAGTTCCCCCCCCCCCCCCGCGAACGAGCAACCGGTCCTTCACATGTTCTTGGTTGCTGGCGAGACCCCTCTGCAAAAAGCGCTTCACTTTTTGTGGGTCCAATTCGGAAAGCCCCACCTGGTTCAACCATAAAGCTCTTGGTCTAAAGATCCGTTGCCAAAAAACCCTTGAAGCTTCTGTATAAAACATCCAAGTTTGATCAACTGTTGGATGGACAAGCCGAGCTTGTTCCCTCTAAATTCCCGTAAAAATTGGCTATTGCAAAGTGATGGGGTATAATACCTCGATCTCTTTTATCTGTACTTTGAGGGTGGGAAGTTTGAATTTCAAAAAAACAAAAGTCGGTCCTTTTGGGGGCAAGCCGGCAACACCAACGACCAACCCTCCATTTGCGAATATGTCCCCTGAAACAATCAGATCTTGGTTGCTTTCTGCTCCCCTGCTAAAAGTGACTAACTTTTAGTGGTTCAATGGAAACCCATTCGTTGGCAAAAAGTTAAAGTCCTAACATCCAAGCAACATGAAACAAAGAGATAATATGTCCAGTAGGGAAATCGATTCCCTTTGAAACCAGGCGAACTTACTCTCGGGTCCCAAGACCCCGTTGTTCTTGAGGCCTTTCTGGGTCAAGGTCATATTTGGCTGTGGGTCAAAACCAATGGGATCCCATTTTGGGGTAGGTGTACCAGCCAGTTTAGAACCTAGTTTAGTGGGGATTGGGATGTTCACCAGGGGTACAGGATTTTGACCCATGGCCATTTGAGGTCTTGGGATCCTAGGAGAACGACTGAAACACGTTTTTTGTTTGGTCCATAACCTTGGCCGTAGCCGGCTTCAGCTTTAACCCACTTCCAATTGGTTAAGACCCCTGGGAAAAATAAATATTTCCAGTAGTGATAGATTCCCTTTAAAGCCAATAGGGAAAATATATATTAAGAAGAAAAAAACACTTGAGCAAATGGAAACCTACAGGGCCGCTTAAGCTGACTGAAACACAAATGGAAGAACCACGAGTCAAATGGATGAGGCCAGAAATCGTCCCGCATGAGTTGGCAACGGGGCCAACATAAACCTCCACTTGCGAAAGGTCCGACCTCGCATAACTGCACATGCAACCAAAGCTCCATGTAAAACTCAGACCTCCAGTGGGTTTCCTGGAAGAAACAAAACTTGCCTTCCTGTTATAATTGTTCATGTTTTTGTGTTGCTTGATTGAGTTGTTTAGTTGTTGTTGTTGTTTTTTTGGGCGGGGGGGGGGGGGGGACAAATTCCCTTTAAAGCCAATAGGGAAAACATATATATATATATATTAAAAAATAAATAAATCTTGAGCAAATGGAAGCCTACAGGGCCGCTTAAGCTGACTGAAACACAACTGGAAGAACCACGAGTCAAATGGATGAGGCCAGAAATCGTCCCGCATGAGTTGGCAACGGGGCCAACATAAACCTCCACTTGCGAAAGGTTCGACCTCGCATAACTGCACATGCAACCAAAGCTCCATGTAAAACTCAGACCTCCAGTGGGTTTCCTGGAAAAAAAAACAACTTGCCTTATTGTTATAATTGTTCATGTCTTTGTGTTGCTTGTTTGAGTTGTTTTGATTGTGTGTTTTTTTTTGGGGGGGGGTCCCGTCACCCAAACAGAAAAGCACCCACCCCTCCGAGTACACACCCCCATGTAACGTAAGAGTGCTGGCTGCTTGCTGGGACACAGTGTGTATGCTAAAGGACCTGGATATAAACGGTTAATCTGTTGGCACCTTGTCATTGACTACATATGCACCAAATCAGGGATCTGAAAAAATCAAAAGGTCGGCTTTGGGCAAGCAAGTATGTCACCCAAAGCATCGCAACATTTGAGGCGGAATTTCCCACCAAGCGACTACCTAGACTCTCCTTCTGACCCTTTAAACATGGGTGACCAACCATTTTTTAAGGGTCATGGAGACTCCAGGTGGTTTCGTTCATGTGCCCGCTCCGCTCTCTCGCGAAACGAAACGAGAGGTTTCGTCCTCGCGGGTGGCTTTGTTCGTGCCCAGCTCCGAGTCACACCACGCCTTGCAGCAAAAGGACCCCTCTGCAGAATCAATAGCCTCCATTTGCGAATATCTCCCCTGGCGAAATCTCTTGCGTAAGTCGCCTGCAGACAAAGAACAGTATAGTGATAGATTCCCTTTAAAACCAACCGTATGATGACCTGGACCCCAAAGCCGAAATTGGAAGCCTTAGGTTGGAGGACAGCAAACCAAGGGGGCAAGTTTGTTTTATGGCGGAAGCCGGCAATGTTGGGGAAGTCTATGGAAGTGTGAAAGAGAGGACACCAATGTTGGGGAAGTGTTAAAATGAGTTCAAACAGAAATTATGTGTTTACTATTGTGAGCTCAATAAAAAGCCCACGCACCAGGGTCCAAAAGAAACCACCCGGTCTTCGGCCCCACAGCTGAAAGAAACATGCTGCACGTGGCATGCAAGCGGGCCAGCCGCGTCCAAGAGTTCGTGACACTTCATGAGCGATATGGCGTTGATAGATGTCGTGGCTTTCGTGGAGTTTGCCGCATTCCGACAGGAGCTCTGCGCAGCAACCCTGTCTGCAAATCTGCTGGCTGACGCTATCAGCAGTCGAGCATGTAGGTAGGGGCTATCCTCCAAAGCTGTTGGACGTGTGCTTCTGTGCCCCCAAAAGCCGGCGAAGCCGGTGGGCGGAAGCTTCCAACATGTACGAAGTATAATTAGTATTTGCCCCGATATCTTTCTCTTTGTCTCCTTCCGTTTCTCTCTCTCTCTCTCTCTCGCTCTGTCATTGTTTCGTTATGTCTATAATCCTATTTATTTCTTGCCCTTCTTTCTTGTTTGCCCTTCTTTCTTTCTCTCTATCTCTCTCTTTCTTTCTCTATTGCTTTCTTTTGATCCTTTTCTTTATTTCTTTATCTATGCATGTATTTCATTCTTCTCTATCCCTCTCTGTCTCTTTTCCACTCTCTTTCTCCGGATCTTATTGTCTCTCTCTCTCTCTCTCTGTTTCTTTATGAATCTTGCTTCTTTCCCTTTCTCTTCTGTTTCCTTATCTTTCTCTTCTTTGTAGCTCTCTTCCTCCCATGTCTCCATCCTATCTATGTGTCTAATTGGTACATCTGTCCATCCAACATCCATCCACTGGTCCACCCGTCCATCTTATGTATCTATGTGTCTATCTACCTATCCACCTATCCCAACAACGGGTCCAGCGACAGAAACCGATTTCCATACGGCTGTGGCTCAAAAAAGTGGCACCAATTTTTGGGCCCCTTGAAAACAATCACCAAAACCTGCGTAACCCCTAGCTACCTATCCACCTATCCCAACAACGGGCCCCGCGACAGAAACTGATTCTCATGCCGAAAAGGAGAGAGACCGGTCGACTGTCGGTCCAGACATATCCCCTCGGAGCCTTCTTGGTGGTCTCCTCATTGCCCTGGCGTACGACGCTGCGTGTAGCCATTTGGTGCCCTCGCTAGCAGAGACCATTTGAGTGTGTTCTCAGTTGCCCAAAGAACCTGGAACTAAAAGGTTCACCTTTTGTGGCCATGACTAAATATGGACCAAAATGGGAAAAACAAAAGGTCAAAAGGTCGGCTTTGAACAACTGAGTGTGTCAAAATAGCGGGATCCCAAAACTGATGGTTTTCCTTTTGATTTCCAAAAAAACACACATGCAAAACCCATATCTGGAAAATGCCCCGGATGTTGCCCCCAACCAAAACCAATCTGGGTTGCTCCAAAGCCGCATGGAAAAGCCGAAAAGCCGAGTTTGTTTCCAAAAGAAGCAAGGGCGATTCAGTCACACCAAAGGCCAGCCATATTTCTGGAGATCCCACATAATAAAACAATTGGCAGCCATGATCCTGAATCAAGCCGTCTTTAACTTGCTGGTGCTCAGCAGGAAACAAGGAAATTACCATTGGGATTTAAGGGAAATTAGAGGCGACGGCTCTTTTCGGGGTCATTCCATTTCTCGTTCCCTGCATCTCTCGCACCAGCAAGATAAGTTTATATAAGGTGCGGACCGCGTTGTGCGCTTGGCTCCACATTTGCGGCCTCCGTTGTGGAGATGATCTTTGATTCCTAGGTCCTCTGGTAAAGAGGTTAGAATAAGGCTACCTTTTTTTCTGTAGTCGGGAAGCCTCCGCCCCAAAAAGGGTAAAAGGGCACTACTGGGGGGCCTAGATTCTGAGGAAGAAGCAGCTACTGGATCCAGGAATCCACCAGCTGAGCACCCTCATGGAATCAACCCTGCAAACGTTGAAGGGGACCCCCCAGGTTCATTCCCTCATTCACTGAGCACCAGCAAGACGAAGCTGACAACCTCATTTTTTTGCTCTGGTGGTCGAGCATGTCCTTACAGCACTCTGAAAGGCTCCCTGTTTAAAGGCGAAGTTGGCTGGTCAAAACCAATGGGATCCCATTTTCGGATAGGTGAATTCACCCATTTTAGAACCTATTTCAGCGGTTGGATTAAATCGGATGTTCACTGGGTCACTGGGGGCACGATTTGGCTTTGGACTTTGACCCATGGCCATATCCCCAGCTCCCTGGCTCCCTTCCAACCACCGGCTGCCCATCATACTGTGGATGGACGAAATCCATTTCGCACCACTTTGAAAGCAAAGGCAACAATTGTTTGTTGGTATTTGCAGGGGAATCATCATTCAAGGGGTTCTTAGGTGGTGCAGGATTTCGTCCATCCACAGTACGGGCCCATCAGCAGAGGCCAACCAACGTCGGTTGTCAAGAGAAAATTGGGAATCGAGCCGGCCTGGAAAAAGTGAACTGATCACTTTGAGCAAGCACATCAACACATGGTACAACCCAAAACCATGCAAAGAACTACAACAAGGCGGTCGCGGTAATATATTTCAGTCAGACATGTGCCTTTTGGACCCAAAAAGACTCATCATGGGCGTTCTTGCCCTTTTCGGGGCTAACATCTAAACAGCTGACCACCTGAAAAGCTGAGCCATGCATTGAAGCGGACCAGGCCCCAAGGCCCTTGGACCCTAAAAATGAGGGAATGGCCTCAAATAACTCTAGGGGTTGATTCCTTGTCCATTCTTTTCAATCATCCTTCTTTCCGAAAACCGGCTCCGTTTTCAACCTGGGTTTCCGGAGGTTTCCAGCAAGATTCGGATCCCTGGAGTCAGCATGGAAACGGAAGGTAGCCCTAGAACAATCAGGTCTTGAGCTTCTGGGGACCTGAAAAACAGCCGTGGCTTCGGTGGGACAACCATGGCTCAGGCTCAGGTCCACTCGCAAAAGCTTCAGCTCCCGTCGCGGGCCGAAAACGCCAGGTTTTCATGGAGCTGATGGGTGTTTTTTTTTCCCCCCCCCCCCCCCCCCCCACAACTGGCAGTTTTTCCTTTTATACATGGTTTCCCTTCAAACCAACCTAGGTCCTCCAGTAGAGAGGTTAGAATAAGGGTACCGGTACCCCTGTTTCTGTTAGCACGGGAACACCTCCCCGCAAAAAGGGTAAGGGCACTACTGGCGGACCTGGCAACCCAAAAAAGGCGCCTGGTCAGCTACCCATAAACATTGGATGTTGCAACCCAAAATGATGAAGTTCTAATGGGATAGTTTGAGGGTCCCGGTCCGACCGGTCCAGGTGTCTTCTTTTTTGAGACCCAAGGCGTCGGGCTTCGACCTTGCAGTGCTTTGAAACCACAAGACGGCGGCCGCATGAGTTTGCCTCTATTCAAGTCACCCGCGTTCACTTAGGTTAAAGCGAAGTTACCTTGGTTTCTGACTTTGAGAACCCACAGGAACTGTCAGACTTGTGACCCCGGATGTTGTTCTTCCCAAAAGTGAAAGTCACCAAAGGACCCCCTGATTCATTTTGAATAGCCTCCGTTCTTTCTCTCAATAAGACTCCACTAGGGCCCTTTTCAACCGTTAATTCCCCTGGTTGGGATATATACCTTCCAACACACGCACACACACACACACACATGTTCGCAACCCAAAAGGTTCGTGGGTCCATGTGGATGACACCGGGGAATTTGAAGCTAGGGTACCTTGAGCGAGCCGTCTGATCACTTTCCTTGGACCATCAGGTCCTTTTCCATGTTTTGTTTTTGGTGTCATGGAAAGTGGCAAGCATTTTAGTGGGTCCCAAACACCAGTTTGGAAGTTATAAGAAGCCAACCTTTGGAAGGGGTTCCCGAACTTTGAAACTGCCCCCGAAAAGGAGGTATCTACCCTGGAAAACCCGCTTCTCAAAACATACCCCCCAAAAAAGAAGCAGCGGGTATTTGAGCTTCAATCAAAACCCGGTAAAAAAAATGGTCTACCCAGAACCATGTAAAGAATTATCAAGGCGGCCGCAGCTATTTGTGGTTGGGATTGTCCCTTACTATCCTTCATCTCCCCGAGGTTTGAGCAAGTGGCTCATTCGGAGTAGGGGGGGCATTCTAGGGGTTGATTCCGAATTATTTTCAGCCATCGTTCTTTTCAAGAACCGATCGCCATGTCCCCAGGGATTTTGGTGGTTTTCTGGAAAGGAGGATCCCTGAAAAGGCATGGACATGGAAGTTAGCCCTAGGCATGGCCTCTAAAAAGCACGCACCGACCGGTCGGATCGATCCGTCGAGACATTCGCCCTTTGACCCGCGCGGCAAAAGGAAAAGTCGGTTCGCGCCTGCTCCTTGAGACGGGTTATGAGCTGCTCGATCATGCTCTTCACCTTCCCAAGACTTCCATTCGGTTGAGACCCGTGGAGAAAAAAAACAAAAAACATATGTCCAGTAGTGATAGATTCCCTTTAAAATCAACAGGGCCTTAATTAACAAATATTCCACGCGCCCAAAGCTTCTAGGGAAACCCATCTATTTCCCCGAAAAGGACGCCTATGGGTTCGGGTTGACCGTTTGAATACTAGATTTCAAGGGGTTGATTCCTTGTCCATTCTTTTCCAACCATCGTTCTTTTCAAAAACCAGCTGTTTCCCCAAAGTGTTGGGGTTCTTTTGACAGAAGGATGCCAGGAAAGAATGGGAAGGTTTCCCAAAGCCCTTCGACCGACCCCTGGGCTACTGGAATTGCTTCTCTGAGGGTACGCTTTTAGGCTGGTTCAACGGAAAAGGAGAAAAAACCGTCACCCAGAATTGACACATAATGTAAACTTCGGATTAGTCCAAAGAACCGTACCAATCGGGGGTCCCTTGTAGAGAAATGATCTATTAGAGGGTGCTTACCCTGTGGATGGTTGCGAAATCCGGAAATTGCACCACCGAAATCAGAAACCCAACGGAATGTTTTCATTCCCTAACGTAAGTACCAACAAACGTTATGGCGTCCCCTGGCGTCATTTCATGTAATGTGGACCCCAAATAAATCAACCCTAGTTTATCAATGGGGGGGGGTCCAACTGGGGTTTAGGGTCAACATGAAATGACAAGGTTGAACCCAACCCAACCCAACCCCCTTTTTTCCCGTTTTTCGCCCGGCAGCTTCCATTTTTTTTGTTTTCGCCGCTTCCCGGCCGACGGGTTTCCCGACGGAACATCCGGCCCACGGAAACGGCTCGAACCGGACACCGACCGGAACTTCGGATCGAGAAGCGGCGCGCGCCTTGCTCAAGGGGTCGGCTTTGGCGCGCTGCGCCATGGCGGAGAGCACGCGGCTGTTCAGGGAGCCCGCCTGACGCAACTCTTGGAGCCCCGTAGGGAGCCCCGAATACGACCCCTACTCCAAATATCCGCCATTTTTTTAAAGGGTATGAGGTCGACCCTCTACTAAAAAAGAAGGTATTTACCATGGAACCCCACGCTTTTCACAAAATACCCTAGAATCTAGAACAAGTAAGTGGGAATTTGGAGTAGGGGGTGAGTCGGCCTTTGAAGGAACGACGCGTCTCTTTTTTTTCACGGCCTCGAGAAGGGCGGTTGGGCGACTTCGTAGACTCGAAAGCGTAGCGAAGGGTGCCCGGTTGTGATGTGGGGGGCTGGGGGTTGGGACCCTGATCTTGCTTCTTGTTTCTGAGTTTTTTTTGTGGGGGGGGGGGGAAGTGATGGAAAGAAAAACGGCAACTGGCGATCCAGGTTCTTCTGGCCTCGAGTTGGGGCATTTTGGGCGACCGGTTGCTTGAGGAACTTCATCTTGTTCGGTGCCGTTGTTCTTTTTCGGGACGACGGGAAGACCGGTGACGTTTTGGGGGGCCCTAAACTAGGGGCAACGCTTGGCCAAGGTGTGGCGCCTTTCGCCCCCACACGGCTGGTTTGGCTTCGCGCTGAGCTGTGGAGCAAACCCCCCTGCGCCCACGAGGGAGTCGATCCGTCTTTCTGGGTGAGCCCTGGCCGAAGTCTCTACAACACCCCCATACAACTCGCGGTTTCACTTTTTAACAGGACCGGACCCCCGAAACAGACACCCGGAAGGCTCATTAGAATCAAAGCCCAAAACCCGCCTCATGCTGCAGGAATCGCGCCACCTGAGCCTGGCGCATCGACGTCGTTTGCTCTGAGAGGCCCCTGACCTCTACAACTCTTTGTATGGTATGATCTGGTGCCCCCTTCCCCGGCCCCATAGGCTTGTTTTTTGGAGTCCACGTTTCTCCCCCAAAAGGCCGGTATTTCTAATACTGACTGACTTGTTTTCTCATGGGTGTTGCTGACATGGGTGTTTCTCCCATATGGGCCCCTGGGCAAAAAACACAAAAAACCGAACCGACTTGTTCTTTTCTGCAGCCCCCCCCCCCAGTAAAACTGAAGAGAACCAAACCAAAACCCAACAAACCTGGCGCCAAGTGAAGCCTTGTGCTTCCGGGGCCCCGTTTCGCCTTCGCCGCCTTTGGCAGGCAAGGGGTCTGTCCTTCTCCCTAGAAAAAGGGCCCATTTGACCCGAGTCGCTTTCTTTTGGGCAACCCCAAGTTTTTAGGGTCATGGAGAGTCTATGTATAGGTTCTATACATCATTTCCCTTACCTACCGGTAACCGGAACTGGGTTTCGGACCTGGAAACAAGAGCTGATCACCTTTTTGGACCCTCCAAATATGGACCACAGCGGGGAAACCAAGAGGTCAGTTTAGGTCGATTCGCTTTGGGCAAGTGAGATTCACAGCACCTAACCCTGGGAGCGCCTTGGACCCGACATATGAGGGCCTTTCACTTTGAAAAGACCTCGAAGAATGAATTTGGTCCAAGGGGCTCCTAGGGTTAGAACAACAAACCCCATCGTGGGTGGTTGCGAACTCCGTTCGCACCACTTCATGAACCCATTATTTTGAGGTCCAAGGGGCTTTTAGCAGGGATCCTGACATTATGCACCTGAACATTGCAACTTGTAAATGGTGGTGTCCAACTCTATTTCGGTGTTGAAAAAGCCTCATATGTTTCAAATGGGCAAAATGGAGATCTTTTAAGGAGCCCTGTTTAGTGTAAAGAGAATCTGGTGGCTCCATTTGTTCAGGGCAATCCGGACTCCAAGTTTTCATTTTTTTCGGCGAAACTTCGCAACGAAGTTCCCGCCTTAAATTCTCCGAGTGTCTCTGGGAGGTCCATGTGTGGTTTGTCTCATGAGGAAGGCACCCCCGAGATGGATGTTTGTTCTTCTCTGATGTCCATTCCCATTTTTTGGGAAACATCCCTTTGAAGGGTACCGACTGCTAAAAGTGAACAACTTTTAGTGGGTTAAACGGAAACCACCGCTCAACCCTAAAAAGCTAATAAAAAAAAGCTAAGGAACTGGATGGCTGGGAACCACCAAATTAAGCTTTGGGTTATGAACTCAGAGGTCGACACTAAACCCATCATTGGGCCCCATGTTTTACTCTAGGTCGTCTGGCTCGAAGCAACCATGCATATGCTTGCCTTTCATCTTGGTCCCGCTTAAAAGAAAAACCCTCCTGTAGTGACCACTTCGCTCTCACACCACCTTTGCGGGCAAACAACTAGAGACAGCCAAGCTACCAGTCGAAACCTAGGTCCTCCAGTAGAGAGGTTAGAATAAGGGTACCCTGTTTTCTGTACCTAGACTCTCCATGACCCTTAAAACATAGGTCCATGACCCCTTAATTTTGGGTAACGACCCCATTTTGGAAGGGTCATGGAGACTCTAGGTAGTCGATTTTTTGTAGGGGAACCGAATCTCCCCCCCCCCAAAAAAAAAACAAAAAACAAACTAGGTAGTCTATTTTAGTAGGGGAACCGAATCTCCCAACCAAAAAAAGGGGGTTTAGAAAGGGCACTGGATAAACCTAGAAACTCTTCCAAGAACCAAACCCGAATTGGTCACCCATGGCCTTTAGGCTTTTCCCTTGCCCCTTGGATCTCGTGGCATCGAGCCCAGATTGGGCTCATCCCTTCGCCATCTTTTTATTTTGGTCTTTCAACAGGGATCCGGATGCATGAACCCCTTGGCCACTCGCCACGCCCCGATCGGAATCAGAAAAAGGGGTCTTGGAGGGGAACCTAAACAGGGATCCGGATGCATGAAAAACACCAATCGAACATTGCAACTTGTAAATGGTGGCTTCCATTTCTTTATTTTGGTGTTAAAAAAGCAACATGTAACTCAAATGGTGGCAAAATGGAGATCTTTTAAGGAGCCCTGTTCAAGGGTTTCCCAAACGGTTCACGATTGCTGTGGTCAAATTTAGGGGAACCGAATCTCCCAACCAAAAAAAGAAACGGGAAGAAGGGCACCTAACTGGGGATGATTAGACTTAGGCAACCAGTTACAGAATATATATTTTATTGTTTGCTTCACTTTGAGTCACTGGTAAAATGTAAAATGCCTCCTAAGTCTACCCCAGGGTTGTCTATTAAATTAGACAGGATGGATCCACTGGCAGTTTGCTTTGCCGGCCTTGGTTTTGGACTTGCCGTTCAACTCCTAGCTGAGATCCCAAAGAATCCTTTGGATCAGAACAAGCCCCAAGCATTTCTGTCTGTCACAAGCCAAATCCGAAACTTCCGATGTGCGTTGGCCGAAAAAGGTCACCAGAAATCGTTCGCCACCAAAATTGGTCCAAAACGAAACGCGAGGATCCGCGAAACGCGCACCGCGCACGGTACATCTTTCTTCGCCGCGAGGCTGAACCGATCTACGAATTCGGTCTGCCGGACGCCGCGAACTGGAGACGGGGTCCAAATGAAATGGGATTCGTAGAAGCCGAATGGGACCTGAGGGTTGAGTTGAAAAGGAAGACCTGAACTAGTGGAGCCGTGCCGCTTGACCCTGAAAAGACGAGAATTTCAACAGCTTCAAGGGTCCAGTCAAAAGCCCACCTGTTTTACAAGATCATCTGGACCAGCTGGTATAGTGTTTGGCGTCACTGGGGCACATATGTATCCTTTCAGGGACCCTGCTTTTTGTTTCTGGCTCGTCCCCCGCTATCTCTAGCTGATCGTGCCAGTAAGCATGTCTCGTCCACCGAGGTTTGATGGCTCTGCTTCATAATGTTGTCCCCATATTCATCCCCAGTTAAAATAGGCGGGTGGGGGGCCCCTCCAAAAGTGATGATTCCCTACACCCAGGAACACTCCTATTAATAAACTGGGGTTGATTCATGGGTCAACACTACTGTGGATGGTTGCAAAATCCATGTCGCGCCACTTTGAAACCGTGGTTCATGAAACTATTGCCTGTTGGCGGTATTTACAGGGGAATCGAATCAATCCAAGGCTTTTTTTAGATGGTGCGAAATGGATTATGTCCCTCTACGGCATTTAGTGAATTCTACGATATACTTATCTAGGTCCTCCAGTAGAGAGGTTAGAACAAGGGTACCCTTTTTTTGTAGTCTATTCTAGTAGGGGAACCCTCACCAAAAAAGAAGGGCAAAAGGGGACCTAGTCTGAGAAGACCCCAGCAATGACAGTGGCAGACCGCATGATACGTCGCCTGTGCCAAGATCGATCCCAGTTCCGAGAAGAGATGGCGATTCGATGGCCAGGCAAATGCGGAAGCTGAACAACGAAGCTGCGCAGCATGGAAGACACCGCCCCTGCTCCAAATACCCGCCCTTTAGGGGTATAGTTCTAGGGTTTGATTCCCCATTCTTTTCAACCATCGTTCTTTTCACAAACCGGCTGTTTCCCCTGGGGTTTTGATGGTTTCCTGAAGGGAAGGTATCCTAGAATAGCTGGAAAAACCAGGTGTTCCATATGTAAATATCTCCGACCAATTCTTAGAGAGGGCTAACAATAATAGGGTTTTGGGAGCAGGGGGCCCTTTCCGTGATACCGAAGTGGAATTCACATCGCAGAAAATGGGCATGTCGGGGGAAAAAAAAACACCTAAAGCGCCTCAAGCCTTTTTCCGAGGCTTACGAGTCGTCTCAAAACCTGGTAGCGGAGTCAGACTTTGTCTACCCAAAACCATGATACACAGGATATCTTGCGGACCCTTTGGTGGACATGGAGATTCTTAGAGCTGACTCAATAGGTGGCATCAAATTTGATATTTTTTTCAGGTTTCGGCGCAGTTCCTAGCACTACTGTTCAGACCTCCAGCGGGAAGAAACTAATCACAGTCGGTTGAGTCATGCGGTCGTAATTGGTGGTCTGGATTGGTCTGCATTTGAATTGTCAACTTTGAACTTCCCTGGTTCTTGTGGATGAAAGGGGTTTACCACCCAACTTCCACACCTCCAAACCACCGACTCGGCTCCAAACCACCGAAAAGGAAAACACTAGCCCTAAGGGTCATGACCCCTCCAATGCATACCCCCGGACCCTCCAATGGAGAACCCCGACCAATTCCTCAGGCGCCCAATGGAAAACAACCAGTTTTCAGGGCCCAAAAACAATCCATCGACCCTTAGACAGGCCCAACTTTGGAGTGTGCTCAGCTTTCTTGGTGAATGAACTAGCCTTTGACACATGTGCCGTCTTCGTGTTGCTTTTCTTCGAGCTCGTACCCCGTTTTCTCGTGTCAGAAGGAAATCCAAAAGGAAAATCCACCTAGAGTCTCCGTGACCCCTAGAAAAAGGGCCCATTGACCCCTGAGAATTTTGGGCAATGCCCCATCCTTTTTTAAGGTTCAGAAGGAGAGTCTAGGCACCTTTTTGTTTGTTCCCCTTCCTTGTGGCTTCACCTTTTTGGGTTTGGGGGGGGTCCCGCCCCAATATGTTCGACTGAACAAGCTGGAGGTCCGGGACTCGGGACTGAACGGTCGGAGTTCAAACCCGCCGGCCTATGGATGCCTCGTCTTTTTTTTTCAGGTGCCCCCATTTTGGCACGCGGTCTTGGAGCTGTCCGTTGGCGATTCCCTTTAAAACAACAAACCAGGAGGGTCAGCACAAGGTGATTTCAGGTCGATTTGCTCTGGGCAAGTGAGATTAACATGGTTGGTCAGTACCAAACCCTAGGAGCCCCTTGGACCCCCAAAGACCTCAAATCATGAATTTGGTCCAAGGGGCTAGGGTTAGAACAACAAAGCCTACCGTGGGTTGCGAAATTTGAAATCCTTTCGCACTTAATGAACCCATGAAGTTGAAACCGTAAACGTCAAAGTGCTCACCGGCGAATCTAGCGGAAGCCAGGCTTTCTGAACGCTGCGAAACGGAGTTCGCAACCATGCACAGTAGGAGCCGCGGGAGACGAATGAGTTGGCCTTTGACCCCCAAAGAACTAAAATCATCTTGGTTGCTGTTGACCCCCCTGCAAAAAGTTCAACTTTTTGGGGCTTTAGTGGAAAACCCAACGTGATTTCAACCAAAAAGTTAAAGTCTAAAGATCCAACCCAATAGCAGTCAAGTCATGACATCGGTCCAAGGAGCTGGAGTACCAGGGGACCGCAGGTTTTAGCCCATTTTTCACTTGCCAGGGATCCATGTTGGGTACCTATGTTTGACCCGCACCCAAACAGGAATCAAAAAGACGAGCCGCCCAGATTTCTAGCTGCGAGCTCCAAACGTAGGATGCTCAGAGTCCGTGTCATACTGCGGATGGACGAAATGCTAGAAACCCTGGAATGATGTTTTTTTTTCTTCTGCAAATACTAAACAAAACATGGTTTCGCCCATGGTGTCCCATGGGATTTCGCAACCATCCACTGCAGTTTGACCTGACATGTTAAGATTCTGAGACCGAAGTTGGCCTCCAATCGGATCTTTCTCCGGAGGCACAGGCGCCTCTGGCCCAAGTCTGGGGAACACGCCATACAGAATCTGGTCTACGTGGTTTTTCCTGGGGTGTCCATGACCAAAGAGGGTCATGACGCCGTGTTTTTTTGGTAGATGCCACTATTCTGAAGGTCGCAGAGACTGGTACCGGAACATCTGGAAGATGGCCAAGGGTCAAAACCCAAATCGTGCCCCCCGTGAACACCCAATCCCCACTAAAATAGAATGGGTGGTGCACCTACCCCAAACTACCTAGACTCTCCATGACCCTTGAAAAATGGGGTCATGACCCCTTTCTTTTGGGCAATGACCCCATTTTTGAAGGGTCAGGGAGAGTCTAGGTAGTACCATTGGTTTTGACCCACAGCCGACATCTTCGAGAACCCAGACCTGGACCAAAATGACGGCACGCCCGCGTGTAGGACTCCATCCAGTTACGGTCACGTGATGCGTCCAATCGGCGTTGGGTCCGATCGGGTGAATTTCGGATAATCTCCCAAACCTCCAGTGCAAACTGCAACAAGGTCCCTTGCTTCGCGCGGAAAGTGCTCGAGTTCATTCAGGGGGTTCTTTTTCAGATTGTTCTTTTATTTTTTTGAAGCACCAAAGTGCGGTCTGGAAGTCTTCTTGCTTTCGGGAACACTACAAAAGGCACATTTGGAGGTCTGGGTGGACAGATTTCTTCCTAAGCCGGCTGGGGGAATGACTCAAACAACAGATACTGTGTATCCTATATGGACTGGCCAAACAAAGACAACTTTTGGTTGATTACCACTAAACTGGTCCAAGCGCAGAAAGTCACTAACGTCACTTTAACGAAACTCAGGAAGTGAGAGCCCCTAAACTCGATAAACTGGTTTGCTTGGTTGCTGTTGACCCCCCTGCAAAAAGTTCAACTTTTTGGGGGTTTAGTGGAAAACCCAACGTGATTTCAACCAAAAAGTTAAAGTCTAAAGATCCAACCCAATAGCAGTCAAACAACCACCCCAGTTCCAGCCACTATAGAAGGGAACTATAGGGGAAACCATGATGCACCATTTAGAGGTGAACTGACATGAGTATGCTCCCCGTGTAGTTGAAAAAAAATGTGTCAAGTTTTTGGCCCAGTGTGAAGCTAAGCCAGCACCCCCTGGATGGGAATCTCCTTGGGCTTCTGTCGGAGCCGTGCGCCCGCCACCACGGTGCAGAGCACGCAGCAGGTGCAGGAGGCGCCGAGGATGGCCAGGACCTGCACCCATTCCTGCGTGCGGCGCTTCCTCAGATGAGCTGGAAGCTCCCAACTTCCATGGGCGAACTGCCCCCAGGAAGAAAAAAAAAAGAAGAAACCTCCACCCTGAGGCTCCGAGGTTTTTCGGGCCCTCGAAATGTTTTCCATTGGGCCCATGAGGAGGGGGCAATGATAAGCTCCGAACTGAACAAAGGGAACATAAAAGGTACGTTCAGCAACTGGACGCTACATAGCAACTATGTTGTGGAAGCTAGCGGGATTCTTGAACCTGCCCCACATCTGGGTACTCCAAAAAGAGCATGTCTGCTGGTGTTTCGTGTTTAGTTTATCCCCAAAGCATGAAACACTCTGAATGGTTCGGAAATCCAGAAATCGCACCACCGATTTCAGAAACCATGGTTGAAACCACAACGCTTGGGGAATCGAATCAGAAACCAGGGTTCAGCAATAACTGGTCTGGAAATGACCACAGCTTGGATGTTAACGAGCCTCCAAAGCCATACCTGAAATCTCATTCTGACCCTTCCATGGGTAACTCACGTCTTGAGTGCACTGGCCCCCGAAAAAGTAACACCAAACTGTTTGCTTACCTGGAGTCTCCTTCTGACCCTTTCAAAACGTGTCCACCCCATGATTTTGACTGAACCATTTCTCGAAATCAGAAGGAGACTGGTCGATTTGCCAACGGCTTCCGGCGTTCAACTCGGCTTGCCCCATGGACGGAACAAAAATCTTCCCCACTGGCTTTCCCACACCCAACCTCCCACTCCGAGTCCCGGAGCGGTCCCGGTCCCGGTCCCGTGAGTCTCCTACCCGGCCCAAAGGCTGCTTTTCCTTGACCATCCATCCTGGAGTCTCCTTCTGAGCCTTAAAAAATGGGCCGGGTCATTGCCCAAAAGAAAGATTCGGGTCATGACCCACCATTTTTCAAGGGTCATGGAGAGTCTAGGTAGGGTTTGGGTGCCTTTTTGCCTTTAAAGCGTCATTTTAGAGTGTGTAAGGAAATCCAAGTGGGTTCGTGCTCCTTTGACGCTAGCCCGATTGTCCTTTTTGTGTCTTTTGTCTTTTTGTTTTTTTTGCCGGGGCGCTTGTGGTGTATTGAGGCTTGCTGAACCATGTTGAGGGTTGAAAGGAAAGCCAACTATTGAAACAAAAACGAACACTTTTGGAGGTGCTGAGGTCCCCCTGTTTTGAAACATATCCCCTGCCCTTGTTGCCAAACCCACGCGAGGAAAGCCATTCTTAATTGGCCCAAAAGAACAGAACATCACAGTCACATGGTCTGATTCTGGTTCATGGTTCCTCAGCCCTAAAATATATAGGTGTGTCATTTTAGGGTACCCAGTTTGGTCTGATTTTAAAGGACAAGTACAAGACAACCGCCATTTTGAGAGTCCCCCAAAAAGTTCCCTTTTACTCAAGGGTAGTAATAATTTAACGGTTCCTTCCAAATCTACTGCAACTGGGGTCTCCTCCAAGACAATTGTGGTGTGTCTTTTTGGATTTTGCGAGTCTCCCAAAAACACACGCCAGGAGGAACCGCTAAATGATTACTACCCTTGAGTAAAAGGGAACGCACGGGGGGGTGATCAATATTCCATAAATGCAATTTAGGGCCCCAAAATGACCATGGGCAACTTGTCCCATTGGTGATTTTGATCTACTCCGTATAAGTTATACCTATGGTTACTAACCACTTAGCGATGCGCCCCAAACCATCAACAGAATCTGTGGTTGGTGAAGTTTTCCAACGCGTAAAGTTAAAGTTCATGATCATCTTTTCCTGGCCGGGCTTCAAACATCTCGAAATGGTCAGACTCCCTAATACCTGCTGGTTTGGAGCACGGCGGTTTGGAGGAGCCCATTCAAGGTTCCGGGGCTGAAAAAACCTCCAAATCCAAACCACTGGGCTGCAAACCACCCAGTTGGCTTCCCTGAAATGCGATGAGAAAACCTGAGCCCTGCTGTGTCTCTTCAGTGTAAATCCGAAAGGCAAAGCCGAGTGCCCAGGTTCTTTCAAATAGGGATCCCCAAAAGGTCGCAGCAGCGAGTTCTCTGGGCGTTGCTTCTGTTCGGCTCGTCTCAAGACTTTTCGGCCGAAAAACGACCATCTCCCCAGTTCCTTTCGTTTCCACGCGTGCGGAAAAGCTTCAGTGCCCGACTCAGCGGGTTGTATGGATGGTATGGGGACCAATCAGCCCAAGTTGCGAAATCTGCGAAGCCCTGCTAAAAGTGACTCACTTTTAGTGGTTTAGTACGGAAAACCCATTAGTTGGCAAAAAGTTCTCAAGTCCTAACAGCCAAGCAAAATGCACCAAAGGTCACAGTTGCCCAAGTTGCAACCCTGCCGCTCTATGGACCCGAAATCAGAAACCCAACGGTGTCTGATTCGATTCCACACCCTAGGAGCCCAAGACCTCATGGTGTGAGGTCTGGGGGGTCAAAGGCCCTCATATTTAGGGTCTTGGGCTCCTTCAAACGTTGTGGTTTTAGCTATGGTGACTCATGACGCGGCGCGAACATGTTGGATTTCGATCATGCACAGTACCCAGAGGGTCCCTTGCTACCTTCTAAGGAGGTACTGAACGGCCATTTTTGACCCCCAAAGGCCATCAACTGAGGTAGCAAGGGACCCTTTGGGGTGTCCGGACACCACCCTCTGGGGTGGGACACCAAGAGTCCTGTTCCCAATCTTTGGAACCCCCCCAAAAAACTTCATCTCACTGCCCATCCCGATGAGCCAAGCCCGAAAACCTCCATCTCGATCCGTGCAAATCACGTGGCTCCGTTTTTTTGCGGGGCTGCCCCCTTTTGGGTGGCTGTTAACCGGAAACCCCAACAGGAAAAAAAAACAAAACAAGAACAAAACAAATAAACGCCCCTTAACAAGACAAAAAGAAAAAAAAGAAAGAGAAACGCCCCCCCCTTTTTTTTGGGGGGGGGGTCGAAATAAAAAGAATCCAGAGCCCTCCGCGCATCTATCAATCCCGAGGTGCTTCAGCTTCTCAGGGCAGTCGAAGTGGTTCGCCTATCCAGGGGAAGGGGGTGACCCGGTGCCCAATTCCACGTATCTGCCTACCTACACTCTCCTTATGACCCTTGAAAGCCGGGTCATGACCCGAATCTTTCTTTTGGGCAATGACCAACCATTTTTTCAGGGTCATGGAGACTCCAGGCGGTCTTCCCCACAAAAGGGAAAATGGGTTACCACAAATTGGAGATCTCCAGGGGTCGAAATCCCCCCTCCCTCAATCCCATTTTTGAGGGGGTAGTGGTTCGCCTGCAGCTGGAAGATCTCGCCCAAGTTCCGTCCCTGCAGCCGCAGCGAAATCGACACGCTCGTTGGATTCGGATCGCTCGGATTCGCCGAAGCCGAAGCGCAGGCCAGCACGGCGAAGTGCCACTCCAGCACTGTGGGCGCGAGCCTACGACGTGGGAAGGACCCAAAGGAAATGCCGAGACTTCGGCTTGCCGGTGACCGGGCTCGCTAGCTGTACCTAGAGTCTCCATGACCCACAGAAAAAGGGGTCATGACGGGCAATGACCAACCATTCTTTAAGGGTCATGGAGAGTCTAGGTACCAGCTCAAAAACAAGGATAGACCCATGTGTGTCTGATATTTGCTTGTGCCATGTCACTGTCCCTGGCCTCAACTGGATAGACTGCCAAGTTCGATTGGTGAAAATAAGGGAATTGAGTATACCCTAGAGTTCCAGACCCAACTTATGAGGGCCTTTGACCCCCACAAGTCTCAAACAGTGAGGTTTAAGGGGCTCCTAAAATGTGAGTATCTGCCTAGACTCTC